>BOPP01000180.1:941478-964964 GCA_017312745.1 Gryllus bimaculatus
ACACCCAGAGAAGTTGCACGTGAACAGCCGCCCACCATCCAACAACACAACAGAACCAACACCACAGCCCAGCGCTTACTCTGTGACATCATTACCCTGTCAAGCAACACCGAGGACATCTCGCCACACCACTCGTTTCATTTTTGGAAGCTTCGTCTACACGCGCCATCTACACGCACAGGCGTGCATCCAAATTCCGCTATTACGGCTATTCCTTAGCAGCCATGCCATTGTATTCGAGACCCAATTGGAGTATTCAGCTTTGTCCAATTCTAAGTGACGAATTTAACGAAGGATTCAAGATTAAACCCTTCCTCTGCAAACCAAACTCAGGGGCGGGTTTCTCGCGCAGTCTTTATTTGATGCCACAAGCCTTGGCGCGAGCGTCCGTTGGAACCCCTGGGCCGGCAGGGCCGCGGAAGGATATTGCGCTGCGGCGCGCGCCTCGTGCGTCCACACCTTGTCTTGCGCATGCGCAGCCGAACGCGCGCGCGTGAGTGATCGCAGCGTCTCTCAGTCCGCGCCGAGGTTGCATTGCCCGCTCGTCACCAGCACATGGCGCGCGTCGGCGCACCGGCCCATCGCGAGATATGCGGGCAGTTAATTAACTTTATTCTGCATACATAGTGAACCCACAACAAGTCGGATCACTGGCAGCTGACAGCCCAGTATTACTTCGCTTGCGAAGTCAAAGCATAAGTAGAAGCAAATGCCGCCACTCACAATACCAACATGTTTTCAGACTACCTTGAATACAGAGATCCACGTCTTGCTGCATCTAACTATTCGTTACTAATCCAGTTAAATCGATAATGACCGTAATGCTCAACACGCTCCTGCCCACCGATAAGCTCCAATCAATAAACAAAACATCAATCATATCTAACTATGTTAAATAAATATCTTGGTAATAAAAAAAGCCAACAACTCTTCTCCGAATATCATATTTGTATACTGACTCACATTTCCGACTGAGCCGATCCCAATACGACAATGTATTTTGTGCTGCATATGAACAGTCGGAGCGTAATTACAATTAAAATGTCAATTGAAAAGACCGAATACATAGCTAAATGTATTTGGGGTTCAATTATTAAGCTGTAAAAAAAAACGTATATCTACAAAAAAGAATATAAAAACAAAACTAATTCTGAAATACCCTGCCATTTATTCGTCAAAATTCAATTACTTATACATCCATTTTTCGGAAAATCAAGGATACCCATATCTAATTCATTTCCTCAATTGGCACAGTAGTTTGTGATATCCAAACCCTGTAATTGTAGTATATTCGATGTATTATCGATATACTCTCTAAATTTTAGAAATATGATGACAGGGAAAATTAATATTCAATGTATTAATTACACAAAACAGTACCTCAGTAACTGGAGTCAGAAAAACAATGCGTGATAAATACCAATATCAATTACGATATTAGAACAACTCAACAAATGCACGCTTCAAAAAAATCTGCAACGCATTCTAAATGGAGCATTCATATTCCCATAATAACCCACAATTTTGGTTGCATTTGGCATTATTCCGCTGACGCGTTCAAGGCAAATGGCAGACCAAGCGCGATATCTTTGAGCCGGCTGTAACTGCCCGCCGCCAGCGGCGACTTCCGCCGACCTGAGCAAGGTCGGCGCACCGCGCAGGTTGACGAACTCTGCTTCCTTCGCCGGCACGTTCTTCCCTGGCGACGCGGAAACTTGTCGGCATTCGCATGCTGCGACAAATAAAGGCGGCGCCGACCACCGGCCGCCGGCACCGCTGAGCTGTGCAGGCGCGGAGAGGATGCGTGACACTCCAATTACGCCTCGGCTCCTTGCAAGGACGGAGGGGCCCGGCGCCGGAATGCAACGCCCGCACGCTCCTCGCCGACGGGCACAAGAGCCAACGCGCGGTTCTACGCTTCCTGTGTTTAAATCCAGATGCTTCCTTGACGCCATATGCCGAGCATCCGTTAAAGGCGAATGATGACGTTCAGGCGTAGAATAGAATCGCTGAATATGATAACTTATTTTCGAAAAACCATTTTCAATTTTGTGTACTGAAAACTTTATGTTCCAATCTGCAGGAACCCTTGTCGGTGAAATTGGATCTTTCGGATCACGAGATGTCCCGAAATATGCGCCGAAATAATGCTCGATAGGAGTGAGTTCCTTTCCTAATGAGAATGCTTAAGAAATAAACTCATGAAAAATCAATGAAATCCAGTACATTTACTTACACATCAATGAGCAATAGTAGTAGAACGAAAATGTTCTATAAAGGCAAAACTGAAAGCAACAACTTTTTCAGCTCCTAAAGGCGTTATCTTCGATTTTCGTTAGGTAAACGTGTTACCATCTCTTCCACAATTGTTAAAAAGTTGCTTCAGCTAGATACAGCAACTGAACGAAACGACAAGATCGAGGTTAGATCGCGACCGGGCATAGCAAGTACTTACGAATTATACATATACGTCTAGTCACATATGCGAGCCTTAATTTCGCATAAAACTACCATATCATGGGCGCAGCAATTAATTTCGACTTATCTAACCACACCACACAACTACACACATAACATCATTTAAATATAACACAATCAATTCCTGAGTGCATTGATTCGGCCCAAACCCATTTTCTAATATTTATCAATCTAATTTGCAAGTTCCCTCCAAAGCGGCACAGCGCCATCATCATCAAGAACACGTCGTTGGAGAACACGCCGCCAAAAAGTTCACTCTCTTTACGTGACAGGGGATTCAAAGAAAGGGAGTTCCAGAAAAGCCATGGTCGGCGAGGGGACGGGACGTGCAAGAGCGAAGCGAGCGCGCTGTCGAAAGTAAAAACAATTTCAGAGCCGACTAAACAGGGCCTAGCGTGCCCGCCTCCGCCCAAACGAACATAGCAGCCACCCGCCCGACCTTAGTCTTGCGTCATCTCCCCGTCCCCACACCTCCTTCCTTTCGGGCGCGGCGCTCCCCGAGAAAGTATTTTTGCCGCACCTAATTTTAAATCCGCGACGCTTCTCAGCGGTCGCGCTCACAAGCGGCACACTGGAGGCTAGCGGCGGAGCTCGGGGCGCCGTGGGGTGAGTCATCGCAGTCAGGCCAAAAAACCGCCCAACGGCACTCGCGCGAACAACATCACCTCCCAACACAATAATCAAACACCAGACTATTGTTATTATCAACGGCTTCACTCAAGCTGTGCAAAAAACAAACAAACAGATCGGGTCTCCTTCTGAGCAATTGATGACTTGCCCCAGCTGCAACTACATCCATGCACTTGATCCAAACTACAGAGAATGTAGCCGGAAATTTCTAATGAAAACGAAAACTAATATACACTGTTTGTTTTAAAACAAACAAACAACAAAAGCCCACAATTAATACTTTATATAACTTATACTCATCACCCGTCGCACCCAAACATCCCGCAAAATTAAACGACCACTTGACAAAACCCCATGGAAGAACACCTAATTCGAAAGTCCAGAAAGCCATCTCCAGTCCCAGCCATTCACGCGGCAAATTCCTCAATGAGGAGGGGCGGCCACACACCCCGCAGGAACCCCGCTGGCGCGAAGCCACGCGAGAACAAAATGGCCGCCCCACACGGGAGCGCCACACGCGTTCTGTGGCGCGCCAACAAGGCGAGACCCACACCCCCAACACAGGCACGCACGCCAGGCCGCCCACACACACACATCGCCGGACCCCAGACCACCACTCGCTAACAACGCTCGCTTCAACCAAGTTAATAATAACATATCACAAACAAACGCGCACTTGACGCAGACCTGTTGTAATTGAAGAACGTCTTATTATAGCGACCAATATCTTGACAAGGTTGACACAATGAACGAATAAATAATACAGTGGCTCAAAGAATGGATTAAATGCAGTCAAGCGTAACGAAGAATCGCCAAAAAAAAGAACTAACTGTATGACATCAAAAACACGAATAAGAGTAAAAAAAAAAAACAGTAAAAACAAATAGAGTCAAAAAACAAACAAACACTAATAACTTAAAGCCACAAAATACAACAGCCCACACTAGAAGAAACCACCTTGTATACCTAGGGGAATAAAACACAGCCAACGTGTTCGGGAGAGTCAGCCGAGCTCCAGAACCGACGCTGCGGCGCAGCGAGACGAAGATTCGTAGCCGGGGCTGCGTCTGAAAAGCGCGCGGTTATCCAAAGATCCGTATAAAAACATTGGTTTAAGGCCAGGAGACGTGTCGGCAAAAAAAGCGGCCACGGGTTCCTGGCCCACGCGCGGGGCCCTGCGACGACGGCCGCACCAGACGACAGTGGCGGCCCGCAGGCGCGCCGCGCCGCCCCGGGCCCAACCCCAACGGATGAGGCGCCGACAACACAGCCGAAGAGACCCCTCACCACACACACACAAATAACCTGGCACCAAATCCTGAAAACAAAAATGCGCAACGATTCTCTCAACAATCAAACAACACGCATTTCAAAGTCATGTAAAGAAGACACTCCACGCGGTGCAACAGCATTGCAAGCTACACACAAACTATAATCTAACAGGTCCAACTGAACGCAAATCACCACCCGGACGAACACCTAAGTCCATTAATAAAACACACAACAAAACAAACACCGTAATAAACAGTAAACTAGGACGTCATACTGAAAATTTATAGATTAGTATCAATTTGTTTAAATATAATAAAATATAACAATACGACGTTTTACATCTTTTATTCATATACCAATTCATCGGTCGTTTTCCACAGAAAGAAACAAGCAACCTCTTCATATTACACAAATTCACGTATTTTCTTCGTTACTGTATGTCGATTAAAAAAGACGTTGTCATACTCTATCAAATACAAGGATTAAGAAATTCCCGACCACCCATATTTCAACAACTACCTCACCCGAACAAACTCAAAAAATCACCGTGCGACATCTTTCGATGCCCCCGACGTAATGTTATATGCCACCTGAAATGTTGTCTTTAAGAAATATAATGATACATAATTATAGGAAAAATGTGTTAAAACGCAAGATTCGCGATTGTCCGCTGAATCGAAAAGAAATCCCACCCAAATTACGTTATTCCTAGAATCGGTATCAACCACACAAGCTTTGAACACAGATAGCCTTCCGCAGTTCCGATTGCCCACTTATCACTACATCCAACTTCCAGCCAAACCGCGCGACAGACGGAAATAATCCCCCACACATGGCATCCCACGGACCTGCATAAAAATCAGGCCCAGACAAGGTCCAGACATACCTCCGTTACGCCTACTAGTCTACAACGCTCGGCGTCTATTCGCTGCCAACAACAGGAAGCGGTCCGGGCGCGCGCGAATGCAGGACGCCGCGCGCCACACAACTTCGCCCATTCTTCCTGTTGTCATAATGCACTTGACCGAAACCGCGGGTGCCAGTGCAGCGCGCCGAGAATACCCAAACAGCCCGCTCGCGCGTCGCCAGCATGCCCAAACAACACGGAGCTCACACGACACACGCGCCGTCGCGCGCCCATTAACAGCGCCATGCGGAGGACGCGCGCGACGCGGTGCGAAACCAACCAAACACACATCACTGCGCAGGCACCAGCGGCCCGGCCCCCGTCACGTCCAGTAACCAAAGTCTTTCACGCGCCTCGCGACAGCGTAAACTATCGAGGCCTCCGGGACACAAAAGCGGACCACACAACGGCTGCCTTACCTGGTCTCTGGACATGACAACGAAACGCTGCAGCAACACAGTAAAAAAAGTCACGGCGCTCAAAAGCGAACAGCACTAAAAAGTTGCAAATCCACTCCAATATGCACAACACCTCACGCGACAAATTTCGAAAAGAAAAAATGTCTAAGCGCATTGGTTCAAAGATCTTGGATACGTGAACAAACGTTTAAGTGATCTACTACTACTAAACAGGAACGACAAAATGTCAGCGAAAGCAGTTTCGGCACGGTAATCATACCTCAATACCAAGCAAGCACGTAATACTATCAGCTTAAGGAAACCTGCCAAAAACGGGGAAACAAAATGACAAATACAAGCTACCTGCTTCGACCGAATCCCAAACCTTACAAAACCCTCTGTAACAGAATCGAGCGTCCCAACTCCGAAAATCAGCTCGCCGACCGGTATCTCCTCCGACCCAATCAACTCCTCTCCATAATTAAAACCTGCATAACCTTGGCGACTACCGCAGACGATCACATTTCCGACGCGCCCGCCGAGCACGCGCGGGCGCCCAGCCGCGGCCCACACGTGCAGGGGGGCCCGGCTACAAGCACCCGCTCCGCGCGGGCCCATGACTCCCTAATTGAACATAAAGGCGGTTTATGCCCAGCGCGCAGCCTCTCGCGCGGCTGTCTCGAGCCCGCACTTCCTCGCGTGGCGGAGCGGAGCGCGACGCACGAGAGGAACGAGGAGCACGGAAAGCAGGAAGTCGAGAGGATGTCAAGAGACGAACAGTTAATTACAACTAACAAGTGAGCAAAGCAGCAACGAAATAAGATTTCACGAAAATTATTATATGGGAAAAATGTACATGAGAAAAGCAAAAGAAGAAAATAAGAATTAATGTGTCTTAAAACGAAATGATGAGATGTACCAATCAGTCTTACAAACCGGAAGGCAGAAGAAAAGGACGCGGAAGCAAGCGGCGAAGCGACTTGGATCCGGAGGCCGCCGTAGCCCGGCCGGTGAGTCTATATCTCGCCTCGTTCTCCCTCGGCGCTGTGAATCTCGATGCGTCGACAATATGGGCCGTGCGCGAATGCGGAGGTGGGCGGGGGCGTGGGCTGCATACTCTCGGCGAACATAAACAGCCGCGCGGACCCCTCGACCTGCGCGGGGGAGGGCCGTGCCGCACTCCCATCGCCGACCGCCCGCAACGCGCGTAAATGTCGCGCTGGCAGCCAATTTGGCCACGTCCACGCCAGGGCGGAGGCCACAGCCAGGAAAGTGCCACGTCTTTTACTTTCTTACCTATACTAAATTGGTTTTCTTCACTGTTTCTATTACTCTAAAATATATACACACTTATTAACCTTTTTAAAGAGCTATCAATAATATTCGTTCTAGAAACATCACATCTATATATCGATTTTCAATCAACAAAACAAATGGAAAAATGACGCATTTTCCAGTGTAGCCTGGCTGATGATTTATATCCCAATCAAAAGACTTTACAGCATTAGGGAAAATTATAAAATAATGCAAAGACAGTGTGCGTAATTGTTATCGCCAGAAGATGATTACGAAATGACGGCCTAAGCAACCCCTGAGTAAGTGTACAAACTCCACCTCGGGCTCTTCTAAGCAAAACGCTGCGAACGCCCAGCAGCGGCGCCCCCGCGCGAACGCGACCGACGCACGGGGCGCGCCTGCCAAGGCCGCGAGGTTCCCACGGCCGCACCCCGACGCAGGCGGCGAGAGGCGGCCTTCCACGCGGCACGCCTCCGGAACCGCAGTGGCCCCCGAGCCGCTACACACGGAGTTGCGGAAACGACTCCACCCATCAGCCGATCTCCAACCTCACCTTTTCGATCCAACATTTTTACTAAATACTTCTTGAAAGTTCTAATGAAACCCAATCGTTTTGATTCCATACAGGAAGAAAATCGACTCGACGACAATAAATATTATATACAACCGGAGAGCCTCGGTATTTTCACTTATAGACATCGTTCCCCTAAGTTTCAGGTATAGGTACAAAAAGGCCCTGTCTGCTACTGAATACACCGAACAACGCCAACCACGAGAACATTTCAGCCCAAGATGATACTTACTGGTGCGAATATAACTATGGAATCAGTGAACGAAGACAAAACATCACAATATCCCATCACACGAAATAGACAGATCCCGGCAACCCCGCGTCTCAGCCCACCACCAAGTCGATATACTCAAAATTACGTGAACATTCGCTCACAAACAACAGCGAGCCTTAATGGAGATCTTGGCTAACTATAGATAAACGATAGTTGCGCCTCACTCGATAACATCCGTAAAGAGACGCTGCCCTCCAATTTTTTTGCATATTTTTCCATTCCCGTTTTTCAACTTCCTTTACAAACACTTCGGAAGAGGAGCATTCCACAAGAAACGTTTCTGTTTCTCTCTCCAGATGTGACACATCCGATGGTCCTCGCAAGAAAAAACAAGACCACCTCCACAGCTCTGGGTTACTGTTCTACGAAGTAATTCTCCCGACGTGCGATTCCTCCGCCTCTCAGTCTCGCGCGCCCCGCGGGAAGTCAGACGGAGCAGACGCCGACAGGGTGGAGGGAGGAGCAGGCGGCCTACTGTTATTACGGGACGTCGTGAGATTATGGCGAGGGCGCGCAGGAGCGAGGCGTGCAGGGCCCGGAGCCGCACGCGAGGGGGGGAGGGAGGGTGCCGACGCCGGCACGACCCCTCGAACCCCGCTTGGTTCCCGCCCGAGCCTTCGCGTGACGAGCGCGCACGCAGAGCCCTCACACACACGCCCACCAGCAGCTTGCGACGTCTCCCCGGCCCGGCCCACTCACCAAGGCCATGCACTCGTTTCTGCCCGAAACTGCCACCCCACACGTAAAAGTTTCCATTCCGCCGCCTGAAGCGTTCTACCTTACTCCCATATGTTTACTTTCCATGAACACAAAAACTGTTGGATGAGATGACAACTAGCTAGTTCGTGCAAATTCACTTTTCTATAGAACAATTATACCAAATTGTAACTGATTTCATAACACAAAACGCCCAATGGCTTTTAAACCCATAGCAATTCCGCTACCTTTGAGAAGTTCAACGAAAAACACATGACAATCGAGATTATGTATATTTTGGCTATCTTTAACGACTAACATTTTTTTAGAAAATGATTCCAAAGGGAGGTATTTCACTTATAACTCTCATGTACATTCACTAAGGTCCCAACGCGCTGGTTAAAGCTTGGTAAGTTTCATTTCACGACGACAGATCGAGAACTATATTGCACGGTCGCCTACTAAATACGAGAAGATTTTATGTGAGGGCGTTAAAAAACAGTAGACCTCGACTCAATGGAAATCAGAGAGATGAGCGGCGATTGCGCTAATCAAACTTTATGGCAGGCGTTTTATGGTTGCGGTTGCCACCAGTTGCAGCCCACTTTTGCTGCAGCCAGCTGAAATGAAAAAGGTAACAGTTTTAACTAAGTCGTATAAGAAAGTTTCTTGAATGTATTCGTATTTCAGGACAAACTAAGGGCCGCGTGAGACGCTGAAGAGCACCAGGACGACGATGTACTTACATCTCAGCATACGCTGATCTGGCAACGTGATTAAAACCAGTTGAATGAAGGAGGTAAACTATTAAACGCATTAGCGAATATGAGAAACAGAAAAAACGTGAGAAGCATAAGAATCATGGCGTCGTAAAATAAGAAATACCCAAGTTGATCATCAGAGAACGATGCAAAGAAAGGTGTTGTTCGTGCAGCAGATTTAACGCAGAACGAAGTACAATGAGGCAGGGGAGGGAGAAACAAAATCCAGTTCCGCCCCACGGATGAATGGTGAAATCAGCTAAGACTTCAACTGGAAAAAAAAAGTACGGCTTTTATGTCAAATACATATTGAAAAATGATTATAAGAGACAAGTGGAAACTGTGGATTCCCAAACATCTTACCTTGCTACAAACGTTCCTTAGGGAGAGAAGCAGCCGTCATCCAGTTTGGCACCCACGGAAGTCTTTTGCCTTCACTAAGTCCGAACAGATTATTTGTTAATATGGCAGCAAATGGCTTGCAAGTTGTAGAATGTTCAGATGACGGGGGAGGCTGACATGCAGCAAGAACCCGAGAAGAGTGCAAGGAGGCGTGTTCCCATAGAACTTAGGATTCCATGCGAGTCTTGTACAGCACGCTTGTTGACCAGGGCAAAGACTCTCGAATTAACCTTGTCTTAAGAGCTTCTCGTTAACCCAGACGACTATACACTGAACGGTGTAGACACAAGTGTATGACGTCAATTTGCACAGACAACTGGTTGGTTTGTCTGAGCTGCTTATGAGTTACCTCAAAAAAGAAATTGCGAGCGATATGGCAAAAGCCATCCAGCGGGATGCAAGACCGAGAAGCGAGATGGAAACTGCACGCCCCGGGTACACCAGATCAGTGCAACGCCACCTGCAGCCCAATCCCTGCGCTGCCACCGGCCACCGACGAACTAGAAGCCGAGCGAACGTGGACTGGGCGTCGCGGCAGACGACGGCCGGCGTATCGCATTGACATCGAATCGGACGGTCCGAAATCCACGCCTGACATATTGAGAGAGCGATTCGCTTCCGGCGCGGAGTGGAAAAACCGACTTTGCCGAGGTGGAGTGGACGCAGGTTAGAGCACGGGTCGCGCTCGCCAGTCCGCGCGACGGCGCCGCAAGCGGCGGCGGCGCGTCAAGCGGTCGCTCGCAGCCGCGGCCGCGCCCCGCCCCCCCGCTCCTTTCGGGCGGACTTGCCCCCAGCAGGGTGCACCCCAGGCAAGGTTGTGTGTCCGGCGCTCGGCCATTCCAGTCGGCGGCCTCCACCGAAGGCCTCCCCAGGGGAGAGAGACGGATTCACGAATACCCAAAGTGTTATTCGCCTTCGTTACGGACGGTAAAATTCATTTACGGCCTATGCAACTAGAAACAAAATAATCAGTACGCTTAACAAATGTTAAACCATTGCAATAAACAGACACTTCGCAAATCGTTCGCGCGGACAACGAAGACGGCAACCAAACAGATGTGAGAATGCGCAAACACAAGTCGCTGATCATTTTGTCTAGTTTCTCGCTTAGAAACGAATTTGTTCACGCTGCATTGGCAAACCCGGGAAATGAGAGTTAAATCTACGAGGATAAAAAAACGTGTTCGGATGGCGGGTGCGACGCCGCGCGGTTACGGCTGTAGTTGGGCGGCAAGCGTTTCGGGAGGCAATCAGCGGATAACAGTCTTGGCTACAATTGAGACTGCTGTCGCGTCAGTAAGAAAATAATGTTCTTGTTAACAACGCTGTGTGTCGCCAGAGTTGAGTTCCGAATAACTGTCATATACCCAATTGTGAAAAATTAGCAAGAGCCATGCTTACCTGCAGCACATTTTCGATAGAGGGTTAGCGGATTAGGTCAGTGTAACTCCTTCCTAGGAACTGAAAGACACGAGCGTAGTTCACACTATTAGGCGTGAGAGTATTCCTTTCTTCCAAAAAAATGATAATTTCTTACAATAGCTTACGAAGCGAATGATATTCATTTAATTCATCCGTACATTCCAATCTCATTACATCTGTAATTGTGAACTGATTAATTTAATTTAATGTAAATATAACAAATTTTATTATCATGGCTGCAATTGCCGACATTGAAATGATGCATAAAAACTGTCAAAAAAGAAGAAGTACCGCTAAAGTTTCGGCAACTACTATTACGCAATACAAGAGTCAACTAGTTAACGCGCTCAATAAGGAAAGAGAGGAAAACAAATGAAAACATCACAATCCAAGAATGAGTGTGTGCTTCTCTACCCGTTCAGAGCCGGATTTAAAGGGGAGTCGGCATAAATTGAAAATATTCACATGCGAACTGCTCCTAAAAATACACACTGTCTAGGGTAAAACAACGCACATTTGTATTCGCGATGCTCCAACAGCAAGAGCAAAATAGATTTTTCAGCGGTCTCGTTAACAGTTAGGGTTGTTCTTGCGGTGGACATTCGCACGTGGGTTCTTCTCGGCACGCCGAATTTCTTTTTAGCAAAACAATGATCGAGGGCGCCTAAAGTTTTGTGACAACTGTTCTTCTCTACGCACTAATCATACATAAGCTTTAGGAATATCAATACCATTTCATCCAAGAGACAAAGTAAGTCAGAATACTTTCCTTCTTGGATTTGCGTTCGCATATTTCACAACGACCACCGTCCAGAGTGCGTCCTATCAGTAGTGGCTGCCTTACTACTTCACAACATTATGGACTCAGGTAAAATGACGCTACTGCTACAAGGAAGAATCCTACATAATACCGCTACTGAAAAATAGAATGGCCTACTAACGCCGAGATTCTAAGGACTCTAGAAATTTCTTCATTTTCCTATAAAAAGATGGCTATTGACAGATACTTTTACACTTACTGAAAAATTGGTACTTACATTATTATCTATATCATTGTGCGTCCCTTAATATCTCGTACAACATAGTAAGAACCTAGTAGATCGACTACATACCACAACCATGTGTAGAAAGTAGATTTCTGAATTCATGTCCCCAATGCCATTCATCACACACTGCAGGACAAAAGACCCAGCTGAACATTTTCAAAATTTATTATAACAATAAAATGTCGTCTCTTCACTATACTACTACTGCGGCTTCTGTTCGTCTATAATCCTCCGTCAAAAAAATAAAGTTCGAACGTAAAAAATGTTCAGTGTTGAACACAATATTCACAGGGCGTGCATAACTTTTAGGACAGTTTCCCCGACTATGGAAACTTTCAGAAGGTCCTTTTTGAAGGTAACTCAAGCGCCCCTACATAAAAAATACAACTACAACTTGAGAACGGTATTCATAGCTGAAATTTCCGACAGGAATAAAAGCCACACATTCTACTACCTCCGAGCAATTGTTCGCAGACCCCAGATATCTACGCGAAAGGTTCTTAAACAGAGGAGTTACCGCTTAGCACGAAACAATGTTATATCTCGGAACAACTTGGGAGTTTTTAATTGATCGATCTTAAATTTACATTAAAAACGTAGAACCTTAAATTTCATGAGTATCCACACTTCCTGTTAATCTGCCAACGCCAGCGCGACATTACTTTGTCCTCATTCGTGTCTTCGACACCCTCAGAGCTGCTGTGTGAATCCGATTGTTTCGTACCACGGCGTTATAGTCAATAAGGCAGAGCCCATATGGGCTGGAGGCTTTCGGAAGCAGCGGGTGGGGTAGCGTGCCCGACACGCGTTGTGCATTAGGCCGGCGCGCGTGGGTGAGTCATCGCAAACAGCATGTGCGGGCGCCGCCCTGCCTACCCGGACCACTGGGCCTGGACGTCCAAACCTCAGCAGATGGCTCGCGGAACCAATACTCTCCCCCAGCTGGCGACGTCCTCACATTTCGGTCAATTAACGCGAGTACTGCATTGCCAACCGCACAGCTACATCGCAATGCGCGTGTCAAAATAATGAAATGCCAGTTTGCGACTTGATGAAAACTGCTTACAGTATTACCAACACTCATCAGTCAAGGCGCCTTGAGTCCCGCTTTGTCACAAATTTTAATGCCACGGTTAGAGAATAACATCTGTTTTCTAGCATGCATCCTGACGCACACAGTTTCTTCATTTAACATGGTAGTCCAGGAAGTTATCATCCATCAATAGTTTCACACAACACAGAACACGTATAATCTTATACCGGTATTTCTGTGCGTTTCTGAGTTTTTCCAGGAAGAGCAACGCGTTCAAATTTTTTTACGTACATTTTCGTCGCTTCGTGAACCTAAAAAGTACAGATGGAATAAATGACAAGATCGCGACGTCAACTCAAACTTGGATCGCACTTTTAAGAAAACTTTCCATCTCCGCTGATAGAAGCCCATCAAAACATCAGCATGACATAAGAGCAGAAACGTATCTAATTAGTGTTCGCAGTGCGGCGGTGGGCAATTCCGGAACAGCGATCTACGACAATCTCCCGTCACGCACTTGCCCTCTCGCACCGGAACCGGTCCGGGGCGGCTGGCGACGCAAAAAAGCCCAGAGGCAAAGGCGCGCGCGGAGGCGAACGCGAAGGCGAAGGCGACCGCCGCCTGGCTGCTTCCGGGGCGCGCGAGCCGGTGCGTGCATGCGCATTGATGGAGTGGGCGCGATGGACCGGCACGCACGGGCCGGCCCATCGCGGGGGCAGCAGAGAGAGAGAGAGAGAGAGAGAGAGAGAGAGAGAGAGAGAGAGAGAGGAGAGAGAGAGAGGGAAAGAAAAAAGGAAGAGCAATGTGCGCTGCGCGGCGCGGCGCGGCCTCCGACCGCGAGATGACCACATTCCAGCAGCAGAGAGGGCGGTGACGGCGGCGGGCAACGGGAACGGCCCCGCGCCGGGCGGGCGCCACCGCAGCCTCTGGCGCCACCGGGGCCCTCGAGCACCGCGGGTCGCAGTTCCAGCGCTCCGGGCCACCGGTCCACGCGACTCTCCGCGGCCACAACCACCTACTTCGTCAGACAATTCGCACACAGAAAGGTTTTGTTTTGACCGTAATCAAGGCGAAGGGTAGATGTCGGGATGCGAAGTTCGCTTAAAATTTACGATGCACTTTACCATTCCATTTGCAAACGCCTGGTTATATCAAATAGCGGCTTTAGGTGAGTTGACAATAAGAGAAGGCAGATCAGTACTTACAAGGATCATTTACAGTCGTACAGTATATCCATAAATGTATTCCACATCAATTCACTCAATTCTACTAAGTGCTTGGGTAATATAATCAATCTTAATAGTTTTGTAGCATTACAGGATGCTGTAGCAGAATTACATTGTGTAATGTGGAATACAATGTGCATTTCTTCATCGACGAAACTGTGAATTATCCAACGGCGGAAATTGTATCCGTGTTTTTAGGATGTGCGACACGTATTGCTAGGGAATGTTATATTTTACGTGTTTTAGTACACTATATCAAGCGAATACTGAGAGTCAGTAATATATATCACACAATTATTCATCCTGTGCATTTGAGAAATGTTTGAAGCATTATTTCTTGTAGTAAAAATATATTGTGCGCAATATCTATTGCTATATTACAATTACACAATTATCTCTGAATACTAGCATCAAAGCTTATTCAGTAACACATGCCCAAAGATGAGTGTACATGATACCAATAAAACAGAGAAAAACAATATAATACTCGCAAACTACAAGCAACACATCTGTAGAACCAGCACTACACAACAAGATTTCAGTTTTCAGACGACAGAAATATTTTATTTGTCGCCACACAATTTCAACGCGGAGACAGACACTCTAAGTTCATTTGACATTGCTACATGGCACGTAATGTAATTTATGACCCGCGGAGTTCCAATCGCAATCCGTGTTTCCGGACCAAGAGATTAATCAACTGACGTGCGAGAAAAATCGGTGAGATGTAATCGCTATCATTTGAAACATACAGTTGCGATATCTCATAAATAAGCCGGTGATCAATTTGAAGAACAGGGCAATCAGCAATAACACCCAATAAATGTTAGAGATATCATGGGTGATTACACTTGAGTAATGAGAAATATTCATGTGTGAAATTGATTTCAAATACTAGCTTCGCATACACACTCCTTACCGTAATGTCTCTCACAAATTATTAGCTCTCAACAAAGCTCGAAGTGCAATCGTAAGTGAACTTCAAATTGAGCATTCTACACATAAGAGTAGAAGTCTGGTAACCTGGGTAGGTCCGAATCCAACCGTTCCTCACGCTTGGACTACTTTTGACCACCTCTTAGAGCAAGCAAGGTAACATTCAACATGTCTGGGTAAACTGACTATTTTTTTGCTGGTCCTTTCCAAATTACAAGATAATTCTCGAAAGAAAAAAATCAAGAAGAAAAAAACCTGTTTTGTAGGAGAACTAAGCATCTAAAATTAGTTATCGGGGATTCAAGACAATTATTAAGGTGATCAATAGTTCATTCAAGTCCGCTCGACCAGATGGAACCAATGACACTGTTTTTAATCGATCCTTTCAAAACCTTTTTTTCAATAATAAAAAAAAAAAAGACGTGTTATGGAGGATTTCAAAGCATCTATAGTGGGGAAATGCTGTTAATTACCACTCTGCCATTTAAAAAACCATTAATCACTACTACTTGATTGAATGTATTGACAACAATGTGCTTACTTCTTCGTGAAGCTTTGTATGCCTGAGAAACGGCGAGCCAGGTCACTGTATTGTATTTTTTATCGTAATCTTCCCTAACAAAAATTTGAAAAAACTGTAATATTAAATCATTCACCGGAGGCGCCACACTAAATATATTACGATATATTTCAAATATATTTCCATAAATGAATCTGTATAAAAAAAACATTAAAAAAATTTAAAAAATGTCCCATTTCCACTTTAGCTAAACTGATTCGGAACGAAATTACAGTTCTAAACCGTTCTTCGGTAAATGGAAGCCCTTTCATAACCCGAAAAACCCACAATTCCAAGCCAACATGGAAGAGCGAAACTGGCCCTATTACTATGGAAGTAACGGGGCGCGCGACCCGTCAGCGCCCGCCAACGCCGCTTGGCGAAAACCGCGCAGTGGCCTGCGTCGCGTGGAGGGGCGTGGCGGGGTTCGGGAGGGCGGAGCAGCGCCCGCTGGCAGCGCGCGCCAGGGGCAACCTTGATCTCGCGCGACGATAGCGCGCCCGCCACCTGTTACGCAAGCGCGCGAGTGGCGCCGGCGGCCGGGCGGGCGAGCGGGGGTGGCGGCGAGCGGTGGGAGCGCGGGGGTGCTGGCACCCTGCCCGCGTCGCCGCCGGGTGTTGAACCGCGCGCAAACGCACTCCCCGGCGGCTTACAGTGGGCACATGCAAAGCCCGAACACTGATAAACGTTGTTTCGCGAATCCAAACACGCATCAAAGCTATACAAATTCCTAATTAACAACAAAATGCATATTTAGTACAGTTTTCCTTGCTTATTTCGATTTTTCCGTAGTCTTTCAACAAACATTTTACGGTGCAATAGTCTCAATGTCGCTTTCGGCAGTTTACTCGAATATAAACACGGTTCACGTCATTTTTATACGTCCATTTTTATCACGAAATAGTCTTTCAAATTTATCGCTATCAATACTATATAATTTACACATGTAAATACTCCGTAGCTGACAATGATTCAGTTCTAGTCTCTATGTTATATGAAGGTAGCAGCAACAAGTTGTAGCGGCGTTCGTGCCCAGTGCGTGCGGGCTGGCGCCGGTGCCGGTGCCGGTGCCCCAGGTCAGGGCGAAGTGTCGCGCTCCGCTGGCCACCCGCGCCGCAGCTGCCAACGCCGGCCCCGCGGCGCCGCCTGCCAAGAGATTATCGCGGCGCCGCGGGCCCGGGGCGCCGGGCGCCAGGCGCCAGTGCGGCAGGCGCCCGCAGCCTCCGCCCTCGCCCTCGCCCCCGCCCCCGCCAGCGGCCTAATGTATTCATTTGCAGGGTCACGCGCACGGACTGTTAGTCGCGGGTAGCATCAGGTTCACTTCCGTCCAAACAACGATGTTCGAATGGCCAAACAGTGCGAGTAAAAGACACATCTAATAATCGATGCATGCCTTCAAACCAATACCACCTTTAAGGCACACGAAGAAAATCTAGGAAACAAACACCAAGAAGGTGGTATGGCGTCGCCCGAAGTCCGCGTGTTGTATATAATCAGAATTTCAAATTCGATTTCTTACGAAACCAAAAAAGTTTGACAATCATCACCATACTTTCCAATAAAATTCACAATGTAATTACGATAAGTAACTTTCAACTGCCACGAAAACAATATTACACTTTCGCATGATTTAAGAACAAAAACATTTTACTCTCCACACAGCAGTAAATTCTAAATGTTAGATTTTAAAATCAGGGAAACAATCCGCTGATCTAAAATAACTTGAATATCTGAAAAAGAGCGATAATATTTATACAAACTCACTCGTACTCTATTCACTGTAAAGAACGACTAGTACTCGTAAAATGTTACTTACCCCACGCGATAGTCTGCACATGAAGGAGGAGGATTAAACACGGATCCATGGCATAGCAGCCAATCACACCACACCTGGAATATAAACAGAGTTAAGCACATAGGTAGCACAAGTTTTACGTATTTCTGTCACATAGTCACACAAACCTCACATTCAAAAATGTTTCAAATCATCAACCAGGAAGAAATCATTATTTTAATTGCACTAAAATAATACTGAACAATACGGACATAACAGATACAAAGTTCATTCGTAACTAGGATTAAGGACCATACTCGTACTCCTTAACCTCGTATGTCAGACAGTCTCTCACGCGACGATTTGTTTCTTGATTACTGTTAATGTATCTGGATTACCGAAAATATCCAGAGTAAAGAGAAAACGTGCTTATTCGGATGTATAATGTATACATTTAAATATGCGTAAATTATGCTTCATGTGCATAAGTCAATGTTACCGAGCGACCGCCGAGGTTTATGGGCTCTACAGCAGAGATTACACTGTATTGACATTTCATTAAAAATGATTTGCGACTATAAGCAGTGAAGTTCCTATTCCAGCCAACGCACAGGAACGTAAATGAAAGGTTGTCCGTCAGGAAACATAAAACTTAATTTAATAATAAGGTCCTTTTTAATTATCTTTGTTGGCAACAGCGCTAAGAAAATTCGAAGTAACCTCTCAGATTTGGAATAGCGTTTTTAAACACCAGCAGCGAAATAACATACATTTTAAAGTAAATGGTTATAAATACTTAAAAAGCATCCAAGCCAAGAGCATCCATTGACAAATTGGGATACAGACAACAATTACCATATTCAAATCAATTCGTAAATTACCTGACGACCCAACATCGATCCCCTTCATACCTTTACATCCTGAATGTATGAGTAAGAAGACTGTTAAAATTCTTCATGTGCGATGAAACCAACTCTCGGTCGTAGAATCCAGAATGTAATTGTTTCCCAATCCCCTCCACCGCGCGTTCATCTTTCACTCAGAGTCATGTTACTGCGATCCTGAATGCCTACCCTGTGTTGGGGTGATAGCCTGCAGAACTACAATCATTATCACGCGAAAAGAAATTAATAAATAAAGCAGAAAGGGGGGTAGTCGTTTCGTGACCGATTTTAAATGAAATTAATCATGACAAGAACGAGTACGACTCCCTGATATCCGGAATATCGCTCTCGCCATCTATCCCTAATTGTGAGTGCAAAAGGCCCTTTCCCCTACGCTGGAAGTCAAAGATTCTATTTAAATCGCATTGCTCACCAAACATACATTTTGTCACTTGATACTTGTCCCGTCGCCTCGCTTGAAAGCCTTCTGCCCAAGTTTAGGTCAAAGAACCGTCTTAAGTGAGGCTGAATGAACGATTACAATTGTTATTTTTTTAAATTTATTTATTGAAAAGCTTCCTTTGTGTCTGTTGTTAATCTCTTGCAATACACAAATCTTTAATTTAATAATAAATTTTAATCCAATTACACAATAAATTATTGTAGTTTTTAATCAAATTTCATCATACATTTCATTATTGAAATTTTAGTTTGCAATGACGAGGGGCAGGTTCAGATACCACCTCCTCTAATCCACCATTGTCTCCCGCAACAACCAAACCCATGTAAACCCTTGTATGTATGTATATGTGTATATTAATCTTGGGAACTCTTCCAATTTTCTTGAGAGACCGGCGAGGAATCGCAAGAGAACAGAAACCAACCACTGCAGCCGATCAGCAGCGCTCGCCGGCTGTGTGGGGGGGCGGGGGCAGCCCTCGATACTCCGAGGGAGTGAATGCTCTTTGCTTCATTACGCAAACGCACAGCGACGCGACGGAACGGCGTCGTGGCACGGCCTCCGGAATGGGAAGCCGGCCAGACGCCCACTCTGCTTCCCCGTCGTCCGTTCAGAGCAACGGGTGGAAAACGAGTAAAAAGTAGCGAGCGGAGACGGAACTACTTAATGACTTCATTGCCCGGTCGAAATGCATTTAACACCGCGACGAGATTCGAGCGTATTAAAACGTCAGCAGAACGTACTCTCTACTGACCAGCCATTCATTTATTGGAGAGTAAATTTATTTCGTGTAAAGATCGTCCCAATCATTACAGCCCGATAACCTTCTTTCACGCCGTTCTATCGACACCGTGACAACAAACGCTTCACGAGTTTTAAACGGGCACTGTGGGACATTGACAAAACCCACCTGAAACGAATGTTATTGTTTTAACTATCCCGATCTCTGGATAATCGCAAACACCTAAATTGGATTCTTGAGTGGGTGCTCTATGGACGTAGTTACTTTTGCTCTAAATGCCTCCGTCTAAAGAAGAGACATTTCAGCCATCAAGTTTAGATGCTGAGTAAGACAGCAATATAGGAATTAAAGAAACCTTTGTTTAGCCGGCATGTTATACAAGGTGTGTCCGGAAAGCAATGCATTTTTTGTGTGGGTATTTAAATAGCCGCAGAATCTTCCCATTGGTTGAGTTAAGTAAGGGGGTGACTCTCAGCTTCAAAGCAATGCCTTTGCCAGCCTGTTCCGAGCAGTTAGGGCATCAAGACCGCTGTCTCCTCGTACTCCTGTTTAGTGCCTGTCGCGAAACGCAATAGAATCGTCACTTGAGAAACGTTATGCCATAGGGGTTTGCTCGAAATTCAGCAAATCTCTTGCAGAGACCCACCAATTGATTGTTCAAGCTTATTCTATTATTTAAGACAATGTTCTATCATATTCGGATGTTTCAAGGTGTTTGAAAAGCAGGGAAGATGTAGTTTAAAAACCTCGCTCCGGACGGTCTTCAACCAACAACAATTTGGCCCGTATGAGAGATCTGATAAGTTTGAACATCGGTTGAGTTCCGGATGATTGCAGAAACTCTCAATATTCCCAATACAATTGTACACAAACTAGTAACCGATAAATTGGATACGAGGAAAGTGTGTGCCAAGTTTGTTCCCAATGCGGTGACGGACGATCAGAAGAATCATCGGGTGATTGTCGCGAGTGAACTTCTCGAACTTGTGGGCATTGAACCGAAATTTATGGACAATATCATTACCAAGGATAAAACATGGTGTTTTGAGTATGACTCAGAAACAAAAAATCCAAAGCTATGAACATCAGACATCAGTGTCCCAAAACTTAAAAAACAAGAACGACCAAGTCAAAAATGAAAATATTGTTGATTTTTCATGCCAAAGGTGTGGTCCACGTAGGCTTCCGCGGCTCGAGTCCGGACAGCCTAGAAGTAAAGGTGTGGTCCGTCCCTCATGGCCAAACCGTGACCGCTACCTACTGCGTTGATACGCTGGAAAGACGGTTGTCCGGGAGAAAAAGGGTTGTCCGGGTGATAAAAAAGATCGCCGCTATCTCGAAGCTTCACCACGACAATGCTCCAAGCCACTCTGCCACGCGCGTTCGCGGGTATCAGGTGAAGCACAGCTTGACAACACTCCCTACAGTGAGGAGATGGCCCCGATCGACGTCTTTCTCTTCAAGACCGCCCGAAAATGAATCCATATTGGATCGATTGATACTATCCAAGACGCCGTGACGAGAGCCCTTGCCGAGGTCCACGTTGAAGACTTCCAGGACGCGAACCGTGTGTGACAGAGTCACTGGAAAACGTGCGGGGATTCCTAAGGGAACTATTTCGAAAAGTATTAAGCGCTTGTAGCAATATCTTCAATCAACATATTGGTTTTAAAAAACATGCATCACTTTCCGGACACACTTTGTAAGATCAGAAGTTAAAACAACTCTAGACTGTTTTTAAACAGCCAAAATCCATTTCAATGGTAAATGATGTATTGGTAATATCCTCTACAGGACAAGAATACGGACTCGCTCTTTTTTTCCAACTAATTTTTATAGTTCACGTAACTTATTCGGATTTTATTTAATCTTCTTCTCTGCCCATGGGATACCATTTCAACCATTGGTATTCGAAGTAGTACATCGAATATAACGTAAATTATAAGCATTAGTAGTTACGTTATTCCATCAAAGGCCTAGGGGATTTCACGAACATTAGTCCAAATTTTGCGTATTCCGAAAGATCACACATTTATTCAAGTACCACGTGTTACTGGCCCAGTAGTCCTAGGTGCCTGACAATATTACCAGTCTATCCTTCACAACCAATATTATTTTAACACACTATCCATTATTAGTGCAATTCTTCAAGTCGAGGAAAAAAGTATACAAAAAATATTGGTCCAAAATATTCAACATACGGGCCGCATTCCTGCAATATTGGAGAAATACAAGGGTTGCAAGGAAGTGTTCGGGGATCGTAGGCTTACATTACAATTTGACATGTGACATTTCTTTGATTAATGGCAAGGGCGTTAAACAGGGTATTACATTTCACGGATACATAATATACTACTCAATCCAACACTGTCAATCCAATAATTTGTTAACATTAGTTCATAAGAAAATTAAATTTGATTCTATATTTTTATTTCTTTGGAAGATATTATTGTAGCAATTCTGCCTCAAGTTTTATTTCGTTTTGTACTAATAGAATAAACATTTGCAAATTTCAAAAAATTACTACTTTTATCGACTCAGTCATATATGTAAATTGCTTTTTTAAAACAGCAAATAGTTTCACATCGCTGAGAACTCTTGCGAACTTCTTTCTCCGTCGTCCCCATTTTGGCATTATTACTTGCAGAGAGTACCGCGCGGACCGACATTTCGTCTACTGCGGCGTTTGGAAGCGAGCCCGCCCCGGGGGAAGTGCGGGCGCGGTCCCTTTCATTTGCGGCGCCGAACGCCCTCCCGCCCCCGCCCCCGCACGCGCACGCGAACGGCGAGGCGCCAAGGAGCAATTTGCCCGCGCCGCTGAATAAGCAATGCGCGGGCGCCACGTCACGCCCCAGAGGCTCGCAGCGTTACTGGGATAAGGAAATACCCCTGATACCTTGTCTGTGAAGAGACGCGAAAATATTGAAGCCTGGAAGTCCTAAGAGGAATAAAAATGAAAGAATAATCGTTATATTTATTAACATCCTCCGTACGCTTCCAAGCACACAGCAATCTCTGGTGTGTATAGACGATCTAGGATGACTACTGTTTGACTACGTTACAGACTACTGATCTGATTGATACGTTTGTACTAAATTTATTAGACCGAGAAACTGAAAATATGTAAGACATAATAGTAAGTAGATATTTAAGTCTTTTATATCTTTTTAATTCAATGTTCGACTCGGTCACATTTTTACGAGTCGCTTGGTATAATGGCTAAAATTAATACGAATAAACATGTGACATCAATCAATGAATCGGAAAATACGATTACCTAATTCAATTTTGGATTATTATCTTATATGTAAGTCGTCCTGTGATACATTGCTGTCAACAAATAAGTATTTACATTTACGACAATCTACACAGATACATTTCAAGCAATCGTCAATCCATCAGAAACATGAACGTCACCTTCTCGCACAACTAACCTTAGAATTAATTTTCATTACTATCAATATTCGAATGCGATCACTTTCCTTCACGTTTTTTGGAACTGCGAGTTATTTTTAACCCTAAAACCCGCAAAGACGCGTCGAGAAACGGATTAAAAAATGGAGAATTGCCTCACCTTGACGGCGGGCAGCAGCACGTGGAGGTCCTCGGACAGCAGGACGTGCACGGTGGCGCGCGGGGCGGCGGGGTCGGCCAGGTCGTCCAGGTCGTCGGGGCGGCCGGCGGGCGCGCGCGCGGACAGCGGCGGCGGCGGCGGGGAG
>BOPP01000180.1:976855-1027446 GCA_017312745.1 Gryllus bimaculatus
CTAATTAGAATCAAAAAGTTCACCAAATGAAAAAAACAAAAGGTGTAAAAGGAATCAAGATCAAAAAGAGAGTGGTTTAAGTGCGCATTTGTGAACATCTATCCGGTATTTTGTTCTGTTAAGTAAAATGATAAACGTAATCACGAAGAAAGCATACTTCACTTCGTTACCAACAAATTAGATCGGATTTCGTCTCCTATATTCTCTTCGCATCGATTAAGCGGTTACTTGTGCTAAAGAGCATTTTTCTCTAGAACCATCAGTGTGTATATACAGACAATTATTTGTTCAGGATATAATTAAGCCAAAATATTTTTCCCTCTACACCGAGAAACGACAATTCAATCTTCCTACTACCGCTTCTCTATTTACACCACTTATTTTAATTATAATATCTCTTTCTCATAAACTTTTTATCTGTTATCGTGCCTAACTAAATTTCTTCTAATGATCTTACTACTCTTACTACTAGCGGTCCTTAGTCGAAATACGCGCTAAGCGGGGGGAGTACGGCAAATTCAAATTGCAGAAAATATATCATCTTTTCATAAATACTGCGTCCTTGAGTACATCATCTCTAGAGCACATTTCTCGACACCTTTACACCGATTTTCTAAATCGGCTAGTCGGCTAGGGAAGTCTCGCCACCTTCGACTGCAAGCGAAGCCCCGTCCCTCCTGCACAGGCGACGGGGCGACGGACGCGCAAGTGCAGCATCCGCGGGAAACGGCCGCGCGGGCGGCGGCGGTGCGCGGCTGTCGACCCCGCGACGTTCCCGATTTTCCGCGGTGCCTCCGCCTCCGCCCCGCTCCGCCTCGCGCTCAGCGCGGGCCGCTCTTGTCGCAGCGCGCGGCGATCGCCCACGCCGTCGCCTCGGGAAGGTGTCGGAAAACCGGGCTTTTAAATGACCACATGGAAATGACCATTTGGGCTCGTTGCTCAAAATGACATGTTTTATAACTTCTATATGCGGCCTCTTTTATCACGATTTTTTCAGCTTGCGCCTCGTACAACTATATTCTGTACAGTGTATTTCACGAAAACACATTAACACAAATTACGAAATCTGCCTATTGGGCCGAAGCAATTCCGTGGCACAAATATGTAAGACAAGCAACCATGACCATAAAAAGTACGGGTATTCGGTCCTCACGGCCCTTCTCACAGCATCCACCATTCGGGTCGACTAAATCAATTTCCATTTTTTGACACTTCCTAAGCCTTACAGTCACACTAGGAACTTCGAACGATTTTAATGGTTAGTGATGATGGTACGATGTGAGAAAGCAATGATGGAATGAGAGCCCGAAAAAAATGGAAGAATGAGAGCCAGAAAAAATTATGTCTCGGAAAGAAGCCGAGAAAACCTCCCGCGAATCCTCCTTGTCATCCATATATACCTCGTGGATCATCCAAGATTTTAACACACAGGTACCCACAAGTGCAAGGCGAGCGATGTAACCATTGCACCACGGATCGCCCAATCTTCAAGTACAGAAGGCAACAATTTTATGTAATTCGCCTTGTAAATCCACTAGTGTCATACGACCCTAGCACACAAAGCCCCTGCCAGTGCGAGGCGCGCTCACTCACGCCTCCGCCACTGGCTGTCAATGCCGCTTTAACGCCCGCCGCCGCGCGCGCAGACGCGGGAATGAAAATCGACGGGGCGTCAGAGGTGGAAGCGCGCGTCGCGCCAGCGATAAACTCCGCGCACGCCGTTTACGAGCCGCCGCGGCGGCAGGGCCACTGGCGGAGGGAGTGACGTCGTTGGCGATGTGGACGGGGTGACCGTGTGTCTACGGTTTGGTGATAGGAAACAATGGAACAAGCGATATGGGCGGTGGGGCAGCACATCATCATCATCCTCCTTGGGATTACCGAGAAATTATTACACAAATGCCGAAGAAGTTGTGAAAGCTCCAGTGTACCGGGTTGGGGCTAGAAGTGGCAGAGAAGGAGATGACCCGAGACGGCGGCGGCGTTGATGGTGGCGGCGCGGAGAAGGCGTAGCACATTAGCATGCGCGAGGCCCGCCGCCGCCGCCCGTCCCGCGTGACCAGATGCGATCGCCGCGGTTGAGGCGGGGGCGGGGGCGAGGGCGGCGGCTGCGGGCGCCAGTTGGGACACGTGTTCGCGCATATGACGGCGCGGCGTGACGCCGAGACCTTGCTCGGAAAGCAAACAAAAAACACGCGATGCGAACGTGCATGCCATAAACTAGTTTCGAGACCTAGGTCTACTGGAAAAGTCGTCTCTTTCACCACTAATAATGACACATTCGTAACGGTACTCGACTCTATTTAGAACAAGATCATTTATGTGAGTGTTGTAAATTAGTAATATAATTTCATATCCTAACAAGCGATCAAATCTTCCTATAATTAATTGACGAGTTAATTTCCTGTTTTATAAGTTGCTTTTGATTGGTGCATCAATCTGATTTTTATTAACCATTTATTATTATTTTATTACAGGTAGAAAATAGCTTCATGCAAGAAAACTCTAATGTGACCATCTGTATTAAGAGAATAAATTTGAATATGCTAAATGAAATCTGGGAATGTTTTACTCAGAAATTAGACCATGAGCTGATTTCTGATAAATCTCACATGACACAAAATCTAAATGCGAGCTTTCGATTACCTCTCCATACACAATTGCATTTAGTTGAGGTAATAATGAAACACTTTTAATGTTTCTGGAGTTAGCCGAGTACATGTGCATTGTGTTCGTGCCGCGAACTCTTAAAAAGAACTTTAATGGGAGTAACTTCACAATTGTCCCCTAAAGCAACTGCCGCTTGTAGGTGCGAGGGTGGAACTAAAAGCAAAGCGACAGAGCATGGGCATACGAAGAGGGCGAGGTCGCATGACAATCGGATATGTGCGCGCACAGGAGGATGTGGCGAGGGGGCATTGTCCCGGGAGTGGAATGGGCGCAACTCGACCTTCACTGACCGGCACAAAGGCAGCGTATCCAGCGCCACGCCCGCGGTACGACAAATGCAATATCAAACGTATACCTTAGCACATCATAAAGTTACTTTGTCTATATTATACAACATAAGTTAGATGATTGATATCAATAAATATCCTTATTAATGGCAAATACACTGATTAGGGAAAAACACAATTTCTTCGCCGTTACGAATTCATTTATAAAATTCACAACTTTTAGGTCAGGTTTCAAGAAGAATGTATAAAAAAGCAGCAAATACATGACGGAGCACCATTGTAATTACATATACTAGGAATTTGTAATATTTATAAGTGACTTCACGATACTTAGGGTGGGTACACAACATTTCTTGCAATGTGATACAGGCGCGTGATTTTCATTAGGGGTATAATATTCGATAATTCGTTTACAGTCACTACTCTCCAAGAAAGTAATAACTTGTACACGCAAAGAGAATTTTATACTCTGGCGACGCAGATACACACGATAACTGGCGTAATTTGTGGCAGTCTCTTGGACTTCGAAGAACACGCGTCGGCGGGAACGCGTACTGGCGCCGCGCATGCCGTTTATTCTCCGTTTTCTCGGCGATTGCACCGAGCGGCATCCCCTCGGGAGGGTCAGCCCGCTAAAGTTCCGCGATAAATACTCACGGCCCGCGGCTTCGGCCGTCTGAAGTTTCTCCTAAGAGACGCTAGCTAGCTAGCGCCCGCCCCGCCACGCATTTACGGTGCAGCATAAAACGCGTGCCTCCGGAACCGATATAATTTTTCGAAGACGTCAGTGGCGGCGCAAGCGTTCGCGGCGTTAAATCAGCGGCTGCCGAGAGCTAAGGCGAACACAGCTGCTTCCAACGCCCAGTTGCCGGAGGACAGGACGCGCCGCTTTGTTTTAATTTCTTCTCGAAAGAAGGAGAGATAAGCAGCAGAACAAGATGATAATGGAGGGGTAAGACGGGGTGGGGTCAGTCATATGGTGCTAAAAAAGGCGAATAGGGGGCAAAATAGCAACCCTGATATACGTGTTTTAGAAATCAAGAAACATCAAAAACAAAATATCAAAACTGCCAAAAACTCTCTTGTTTTGTACTATTTGTCTGGATTAACGAGGAAATTCGTTATCTTAGGAAAGCACAGGATTAAGAAACGTTTGTCTACAAGAATGGGACGGGGGTCGAGGGGCAGGCAGTGAGTGCTTCAGAGCCGAGTACACTAGAAACAGAGCTCATAATTGACCGTGACGATGGCTCTAAACACGAAAGAGTTGAGGGGTCCTCCAGATGGCATGCGTTTCCAACGAAATCGGCAGGTTCACACCACATTAACCACACTACAGATACGTGTTCCTTATCTTCTTGTTTTAAAAAACGTAAATTAATACAAATTTTAATTATTTTAATTTCCGATTTAATGCGGTTATAAATGCCAATTTAATGCGTCTAGCATCTACAACCCTTCACGCCGGAGACTGGAAAAGTGCATGCAAAAGCATTGATGTCTGCTTGTGATGTGGCATGGTGGGGCTCTCCCAACCACCATGTATGACTTTTCAAGGCAGGGGCCTTGCGACATTCGTACCCCAAAACATATTACATCCGGGTGTGGGTTCGAATACCCCCCGAAAGGTATGGGCGTAGTGTGATGTGGTATGTATATATTCCTAACATATCATGTGCCCCCATTGACCCCTCAATACTCCCCTTAATTACTACACAGTGATTTTAAATTATTTTTTTCTTTTAAGGTAGAATATAGTAGCAGATGTACTTTGTCACACTATTCCAAAATACCCGCATGACTTATTACATGATATTTCACTGTTTGACTGTCGAGTTTTACTATTTACTGAGTTGACTGTTTCCTGTGTTTCGCAGAACATATTCTTAGAATGCGTGTTCTTGCCGTTCCAGATGTACGAGCTGGACCGCAGACATATATACAAGCGCATCGGACAACTTCGAGAAACCAACATTTTTACGAGCTAATACTAATTTTTATGAGAATGTTTTCACAGAATCGACAACCTCCCAGAATATTCAAGAATGTTTGACCTTGGCACAGCTTCCATTAGCATGCTGTTGTAGAGAGAGCTCGCCTGCGATAACAGTTTTTATCCTCTCGGGGAAGAACAGAAGATACGTCGAATATACTAAACATTAAACTTTCGTCAGAGGATAAAGATATTTATGGAGAGATATGGGCATCTCACTGTGCGAAAATATAAAAATATAAAAGAATAATTAATATAATAAAAAAAACAGTCTATCCTCACGTAACAGAGAACGTTCTTCTAGTAAACTCTATGTAGTTTCGATTCCAATTGGGAATTTAACCCGCATGCCAAAGGGGAAGACAATTAATTAGCAATTCAATCTTTACCTCAGCGAATCTCACAATCAGCCATACCTATGAGCAATAAACACATTGGTTATGAAAAGATGTGGTAAAAGTTCCCACACACACGGGTGGCGGGGCTTGAGCGAGACTTCTTCGGTGTTGTTTACCGCGAGCTCAGCTTTGGGAAGCGAAGAGCAATACCTGGTGACTAACTGAGCAGAACGCCCTCGTGGTGTATCACCCAGCAACAACACACTTATACAGTCGGACACACAACGGGCGGGGCGACTGGGCAAGACCTCGGAGGGGGAGACCACTTGGGTAATAGCAGGCCGCAGTAACGCCGCCTCTCGTACGTTCGTGAACTACGTTTTATCTTTCTCCTTCCCATAGTTGTATCGTCCCAAGTAACGTGTCTTTCAGTCTGTTCTGCGTTCGCCGCATTCTCTTTTTCACACTCCCATACAACTCTCACGCTTTCGTTCACATTTCGATCCCGAGATGTGACTCTTTCTTTCCTGAAAACTCTTCCCAACGTCAGCCCGCCAGGCAGCGCGTCACGCCCATTCCTCCCTCCCTCCCTCTCGTTCGCCCATCACAGTCTCACCCTTCGGTCCCATGCGTCTTCCTCGGCAGCGAGTTATTAATCCGGGCTAATGCGCGCGCGGCCGCCGTAATGACAGCGCGGGGCCGCGGCGTGTGATTACGCCGCATGCGCGCAGGCCGCGTTGCGCTGCGGTTGCGCGGGAGCTCGCCGGCCGCTGCCGAATCTCATTTGTGTCTATTATTGGCGCTGCCCCGCGCCCGCCCCAAGCCGCGCGTCTTTGTCGAGAGTTCGTCGGCGGCCGAGTGGACTTCACGACGTTGGAGGTCGTTGCGGGTCTTAATACCCATCTCCTTCAATTTAAAGAAAAATGTACAATTCTTCCCCTTCTAACGTACACTTCAGAAAACGATATGTAATGTAATTAACATTCACTTTTAGCCCAGCATCAAATGTACATACAGCCATCTTGAACTCAGAAGAAGAAAAAATTACAGCTCTTGCCAACATTTACATACGAAATGTTTCTCTTATGCTCGCCCTTTCATCACCACCAGACAAAATGATGCGCCTAAGATCTCCCACTACGCTTTGGGTCTCCAGAACGGCACTCCTCTTCTCTCTTATATAAACGTGAAAAGTAAGCGTATAATTTTAAAATCAATTCTTAGTACGTACTGAAGCGGATGCAACTTAATATAAATATGATGAAAGAGCAATGCAGGATTCTCTGCAATGGTTGAAAGTGCATTACAAACTTCACCAGCAAATGAGAATAAGATCGGCGTGAGATGAAGAGAAGAAAAATGCTTGAACATATGAAAGAGAAATTTGAAACGTAAGAATACAAGTTGAAACTATACCTCAGAAATGCCGTCAAATTTATAAACATTTTTAAAGAATTACGAGGATAAAGAATTGAATACCTAAGATTAACATCCACCTAGACCGATCAACCAAAACACAGCCCTAACAACAGACACTAACAGCCAAGGGTTTATCGCTGCAACTTCATCAACACGATTGCGGTTAGTCCAAACTCTAAACCTAACGAATGCAGAACAACATACGAAATCATCCTCCCACCGACACATTCCACCAAGGTCGCCTCACGGGCAGCCGGCGGCTTGCAAACTCGAACACCTGCCTTCCTGGAAGGAAATTCCAAAACAGACACACATACACACACACACACACACACACACACACACACACACACACACACACACACACACACACACACACAGCCACAGCGCTCTGACCAGTTCGCCCTCCGCAAGGCCGCTGAATCACCGGTCAACGGTTTTCGGAGGCGAAAAGCGGAGCGATACGGGAGAAGTGAGGCGTGCGGGCGGGCGCGCGCGGCGCGGCGCGGCCTACACAGGAAACCGCTCACGCGGGGCGGAGCGGCCGCGACAAGACAGATGACGCGGCGAGGCCCGCGGGCAACGGGGCGCGGAAACGCACGGGGGCCGTGACCCCGGCAGGCGGCCGCGCTTGCGTCAGCCCGTGGCGTAGCGGCGGCTCGAGCGCTCGTGCGCACGGGGCAAGGCGCACGCTCTCGCGCGCGCGCGGGCGCGGGCGCGGGCGACGCTCGGACGCCAACGCCGCTGCGGCCGCCGCCGGGCAAGGCTACGACAATGAACTCGAAACCGCTGGTGCAGAACGACACAAGAAACACGAGCAAAAAAAATCCAGTGGAAACGTGGGATTACAAACCACGAATCAAGCCCGAGAAAGAGAGAATGGAGAAAAAATGCACACAAACACAACAGACCCGCCCGAGTGGCCGCTGAAGCTAGGGGAAGTGGAGGGGGGGGGACGACGAAGAGGTGAGGCGAAGAGGAACACAGAAAACGAGGAACAAAATAGCGTCGCGGGCGGAAGGGAGGCGAGGTGTGGCGCGGCCATGCCAGCCAACAGCCGAAGAGTGCTCGGTGCGGCGAAGGAAGAGGAGGAGGCGGAAGACGGCGACGTCCTTGAAACAGCTTGCTTCGGGTCAATCCCGGCCGAAGGCTGCGGGCGCGGGCGCGCGCGGGAGGGGGACTGCCAGTGAAGGGTGGGGGAGGGAGAGAGGGGAGGGAAGGGAGGAAGCGCGGCGCGCCCCGCGAGGCCAACCGCGGGGGAAACGCGCCGCTGTACAAAACGAACAAGGCGAGAAGCACGTGTACATTCCTTATTACGCGGAGATTCGCCAGGGCAACGCTCCCGGCGGCGGTGGCGGCGGAGGAGAGCGGGCGGGTGGACTTTCGGGGGCAGGGTGGAGCGGTGAGGGGAGGGGGCGGCGGCCGCGGGAGCACGGCGCTGTTTACCCGCCTTGCCGCCAGCGGCGACTTCCGCCTGCTGGGCGCTCCGTGGCGCCGGCCTGGCGGTCGACCGCGCGACCGCGCCACGCGACCCGGCCACCTCACGCGCTGCGAGCGGACTCAATGCTGCCCCCATAGGGCTTCCGAAACCATTAAATACGGGAAGAATGCACTTTTTAGCTGGAAACCCTCGGAAACACGAACATTAAGACGTCGATCGTTTCGCATGTGCAATGCTCTTACACTCAGAATAATACAGCTTGAAACAAAATTGTGAAGTGAACTAAAAACGATGCAACAGCATGCACGAATGGTAATATTCTCCGTAAACTCGCTTCCTATAATCTAAAATACGAGTGGCCAACGCACTAACTAATTACATGTTTAGATACTTCACTCCCATAAACCATAATTTATCTAGTCAAGACCACAATACGAAATTTATAAAGCAAATGATAATATGAAAATGAAAAGGGTTTACATAATACGAAGTATTCTATGTCTCAGAAACTTTCTCGACATTCAAACCGAAGCCAGTGGTTTCAGAAGGCTTCCAAATTGAGAAACCTCATGCTGCCGCCCACGCACCCGACAACACCCAAGCGCTCCGCCGGCGACCAGTCCCGAACGCGCTCCAGTCGCCGGCCACCGCACGGCGGCGCAAGAACGGCGTGACTCACGAGGCTACAGAAAAAGTAAATGTGGAATAGTAGAACAAAAGGTTACGCAGAGGACAGGAAACAGCCATAACAAGGAGACATTCCTGGGGCGGAGGCAAGGCCCAAACGCCCCGCTCGGAGGAATGCCCACGAAGAGGTCTCCAGACAGCGCCGGTCACGACAAAAATCCGACCAGGATTCAAGAGCGGCATCGGACGCGATTTATGCAGAGCCGCCGCCAGATCAAGTACGTGTCCAAAAACTCTATTCGGGAACGGCAAATCTGCATCTTTGGGGGAAGGCAAACGACGGTGACATTTTTAATGCCAAATGCACATGAAAACACGTAGCAGTATTTTTGCAATTTTTTCATATCCTTTTTAGAAGAATATGTTGAATAAAGTAAGGAAAAAGTGTCTTTTTACACTAAGTTAATGAAACATGATTTTGTAATATGGAATGATAAAGTATATGAAATTAAATACACAGCTGCATATCGTGAAGAAACAATTAAAAAGCAAAATCTTGGTATTATGACAAAATAATCCTGGGACCGACAATTCAGTGTGTCAACTCTGGCAAGTATTCCACAATTTTTTGAACCAATTTTGTTTCGCAAATTGTAGCAGTAACAAACATCCTCCCATTACAATTATAATATTACAATTTATAAACAAATATTTCAAAATGTACTCCATGATAAATCGGCATTATGTTTTGTCAATTGTCGACTGCGCACACGAAAGAGTATTTCCGTAAAACCTCCACGAGTTTCACCCGCGGGCCCCTGTGCGGGCGATTTCCCGCACAACAGCAGCGTCCAACGGGTCGCCCCTGACTTACATGAAGAGGGGGGTGGAGCAAGACCGCATCATGCTGTGAGCGTCAAGGGGGGGGGCCGAAGGGACCGGAAACAGGCGGAGCCGCCGCACGCTCGCCGCTGCAGGTTCGAGCCCCGATACTATCTGCAGGATGCCGAGGTAGACAGCTGGCCGAGGATTATTAACGGCACAGGCAACGTTGCGAAGGCCTCGTAGCACATGCTGCTGGGCTAGGAGCCTCGCATCTTCACTGCCCCCGACGCCACTCCAGCAACAACCACCACCTCGCCCTCTCCAATGCAGGAGTGTCACGGAAGCTGTCAAGTAAGAATGGCAACTATCTTCAAAAAACGGGGAGTACAAAATGACTTTGCTACTTACTCAGATTTCATTATAATTCTGTACAAAACAAGAATGATGCAGTGATAACCGCCAAACTTCGGTTAGCCGTCAAACGAAAGCTTCAAAGCGAATGAGAAAGTACTCGTAGATTCGAGACGGGCAAATACATTGCAGATTTTCCATGGCATCACGCCCGCCACTCGCATTTTGGTTCACCAACCCACACTCATCCGGCCGGCAACCCCCCTCCTCAACACACAAACAAACAGGCGACGTTCGTTTCCGCTGCTTTGAGTCAGTGAGTCAGTCACCTTGGGTTTCCTGACGCGAGTGCAACGAGTCGCGGGATGAGACGCAACACAGCTGCAACGCTCTCACCCCGTGCGCCTCAGTGGAGGACTCGCACTGGCAGAGGGCAACGCAAAGACCATTACCCAAATACACATGTCACATATTGCTACGGCTGTATGCATTTTAAATAAAAATTCAATATCATGCAGAAATGAAATAAATTAATGTTATCAAGTTTCATGGCTGAATGAATTTTCTTAAAAACCTTTCTACGAACGTTAAGTATTTTTTCTGTCACAGATATGAAATATAAGGTAGGAAAAAATTAAAACGTTAACGAATATAACAAAATGTTGTGAAGGCAACAAAAACAATGCCACACGTACAGGCGAAAGCACTGAATTACTGAATGATAGGATCTGAAGATTGTTTTCGATTATAGAGGTACGTAGTATCAATGCTCACAATCAAACTGTCAATGTACATTTGACGGGCCCGGCTGTCATATGCCACAATTTCGACAGTAAAAAAAAAACACCTCACTTACCTCGACTTAAAGCCCAGGCAAATAAAGATGCATAATTTATCTCGTTTCTTTTCCATACATGTCAGATAAGATTCAGTGTTCTAAAATCAAACACGTATGTAATCCACTGATTTGACGTTTATTTTAAAATAAGGTAATTTAAGTTTGCCCCATTACAATTCGAGATTGGTATTAAAATAAATAGAAATTAACTCCAAATATTAGTAAAATCCGTTTGTAATTACGCTCATTTCTACAACTGGTAATAAACCATTACTTCTTGTTTCAAACAAAATGATAAGCAAGACTGCCTCGGCATTTGTTCAACAGTTTCCTCATGTTCGTGAGAATACGTCGACCTTCGACACAAAGCTCATGGAGAAAAATGTTTCGGAACTAAAATGTCATTTACACATGGCGTTCCTATATTTTCCCAATGTGTAGTTAGAAACTGTTCATAATTCTTAACAAACAATATAGTACTTCATCCAAATAGCTTTCAACAACAGTGTTTTCGAGAATACAAGAAACTTAATGAACCAACTGATAACTAAAAGTCTTTCGTTTTTAATTTAAACACGCACAAATTCCCTGATGTCTCAATACCACGTGGCAGAATACCGCGTCCAAATAAAACGAAACCCTTTACTTTCCGAGAACACCCCGGCGATGACAACACAATGGCACCAGGGTGACACGCAAAACCACATGTGACAGAAGAGACCAGTCAGCAAGCATTCACCGCGCAGCGAAATGAATACGGAGGAGGATGCACGCCATCGCTACCGAGAACGGCCGCCCCGCCGCCCGCCCTCGCCGCAGCGCTCGCCGCCTCCTGGCCCACCCTCCCGGGCGCCCACTCCGCTTGCGCAAACGACTGATCATCGAAAGCATATAAATACGCACGATTAGAGAGGCTCTAGTGGCGTCGGCGTTATGGGCTCCAATAAACCTCTCTGATAATGTAATCTGCGCGCAGAGAAATGCTCGGATGCTGACTCCGCCCCGCTCGCCAACACGCCGGCACGTTTTTACCTCGTAAAATACGGCAGACTCCACGAGCGCCGACCAACGAGTAGAAGAGAAAACGAGAACAGACGCGGGCGAGCGAGTGAAAAAAGAAAAATGCTAGGAGGGGGGCGAGTAAATAAGCGAGGTGAAGAAAAATATGTGGATATGCGAGCAGATAAACGGGTGAGACGACGGAAGATGACTTGGAAGCAAAAGGGATGAGGGAACGGGCAGTGCCCTAGGGATGGGTGAGGGTTGGTGATATGTGGCATTCATATATCGCCCTGCCCTCGTTACTCCCGCTGCCGATGCCTGCTGATTACGGAGAACCCGCAGGTTGTAATTAGAAATGCACTCACCGGCACGCTGTAACTGTCTCTGTCTCTCCGCACAAACTACTTTTTCGATAGCGAGATAAGATTACCCGCTCATATATCGCACTTCCAACAAGCAAATGGATTACTCTCAGAAGCCAACGCGTTTCTGAATAAAGTTCCTCTCCTTTCCCTAGCAGTGCTGGCAAATTCACAATGCATTTGGATAGCAGTCATTTCCCGATTCATTTATACAGCCTCGCGGAGTCATCTTGCACGCGTTAATATTCTATCTACGAAATAAACGCTGCGCAATAAATCAAGTAAGTCAGTTCCACTATGTAAAAGTAGCAGAGCATGGCACATGCCACAGATACGAATGATGAGACCCTAAACTCGCTCAGACACGTTGTGTGCCGATACATTAAATTAGCTTACTATAGAAAGTAGCTCCCAACGTGAATTTTAGAATTTGAAATCAGAAGAGCAAGTATGTGAAGTTATGTGGTAACACTTGACAACGTGCAACGAAAACGTGACTTGACGGATTACATTATACCAAAACACAATAATTTCCTAAAGATGCAGTGACAATAACTTTCACCATTCGAGGAATAGGAGAAACCTCGTTTTTTAACTACTGCCTTAGAATTAAAGATTAAAAGATCCCTGGCGGCAGTGCAGCACCCGCAGGCCGGCCGCTCAGACGACAACCCGTACACCGACTTCGCGCACAACGGAAGGTTCATTTATCTCGGGCAGCACGATTCGTATCTCCGTGTGTACATGTCTCCGAAATACGAGCGTATCATTTTACTTGAGAAGGTGCTCGTAACTTCCATTCGAGGCATTCGAGAAAATAGTGCGAGTAATTAACTCAAAACCGCTCTTAAGGCAACCGAAGCCTAGTTACATTTAATCCCTCAATCAAAGGAAATCGTTACATTTTCAAGCCGAACATTCAAGTTCAACAGATATTGTAAAAGATTTCTTCCAAGATAAAGACAATTTAGTGATTAACAGATGCGATATTACCGCGGAACACAAGAACTCGATTACCATTCCCTTTTAAACATCGTAAACGAAACATTTTAAATGAAAATGTTAGCGGTATATTTCTTCCCTTTACGCTGGTTGCGCGGATGGGCATCGCTAGCGCGCCTGATCTCGCCAGCGAATCGTCGAGCTTCCAAAGGCGTTGCGCAACCGGAAGACCCAAGAGAGAGTGGACAGGGAGGGCGAAATGATGAAGAGGACAACTAACGCAAGAGCGTGTTGTACTTTGGATTGGCGATTGGAACTCGGGGCGCCTCATTATTCATGCAGACCGCTTCGAGCGTTAATTCGAGAGAAAATTGGTCGTCGTTTATGTAAATAGAAACGAAATGGGACTTTTTAATGAAGCGTTGAAAATCAATTGGGGCCAGCACACGGTTTACAGTCTGTGCCGAAAGCGAACCGTCAACCTTCCGTCCTTAATAATGTTTTTATAGTCCTAATGACAGCTAGCAAATAGATCGCCAAAGTTTTTGGAACCGGAAATGCTTTTACTTTAGAAGAGGGAATTTAAGCAACCAATTACAATAACTGGAAACAACATTAAATGCGCAAATAAAAAAAAAGACTTTAACAACAGAAACAATTTTGTTTTAAAAATCCTGAATCCTTCACATTTTCAAGTAAAAATGTGTAAAGAAAAACACTTGCGCACTGTTTTGAAAAATTCATCACCTTTGACCAGAAATTAAACTACCACCGCATGCTGGCGCGATACGTCTGCAATCCCCAGAGTTCCATTAGGCATACAGGGATAACAACCACAAACCGTTACTCAACAAAACAGTTAAAATGTGGCCCCCGATGCCCCCTCCCGAGACGTCAGGCGCATCGACTGGGCAGTCGTAGGAAGAACACACGAGGGGTGAGCGATTGCATCCGGCGAGGCTCCGGCGGAGACAAGAGGGCAAGGGCCACGACTTCCGCAGAGCAGGCTCGCGGCTCTTCGACGGCTCGAGGACTCTCACGATCTTAAGGAGTGAATGAGCCATGTATTGTTTCCAGACGTGTCGCATACTTCGTTTCTTAGACCAGTAAGGGTAGTGTAAGTAGAACCCTGCGGTGTTCCTCATACGATGGAACGTGAGTTCCGTCACCGACCCACACTTCCGTTTGATGAGTCTCCCCCCTCCTCATTGAGGAGCACCACTTCAGCCGTGACAAGCTTTAAGCTATCGGTCTCCCGGCATGCGAGGTGGTGTAGCACGCGAAAGTATGTGTATGGGGGGAAGAGAAAAAAAGGATGAGGAGGGAAAGATCGCGCGTGATAGTGTACTGCTCCGAAAATAGGCCCGGTTTTAAGAAGGGTGGATGAGAACACTTGACTCGCCTTTCTTTCGAAGAAACCTTTTTCAACGCATGTCCAGAGAATTAGAAACGTCTTTCTTTAGTTTCCAGCGATAGACTGTCTTACTTGAAGGCGCTACTAACAAGTCTAACAAAGTAGGAGAGACAATCATAAGACAACACATCATGGCAATACCTCGCGTGCAGAAGGTTCTCAAACAGAGAGAAACAATATTTTCAGAAAATGACTTAAAATACGCAGAATGGCATTCCTTATAAAAATGCCGATGTGATATGATGTAAGTGTTAAATGTTCAAGACACAAATATCTAATGATGAACCCGCGAATCGACATGAAAAGACGAAAATTTTGAAGTGAAGAGCCAGCATGAATGAAAACATGATATCCTTGGAAATTAAAGACCAATTTCGAATTCAATAAAAAACGGAGTGGATCCCAAGGAATATTACTTTGGTTCTGGGAATTTGAAAAATTACATCAGTTACTTCTCTACATTTAGTCTGGTATTTTTTTAAGTCTTAGCAGAAATTATTATCATTGTTATTACCCGAGTTTCAATATAGATAATAAATTATCATTAAAATCTTACACACACGTCATGAAGAAGCTTTACAAGATTTTTTTAAATTTAAATCTTACCCATCAAATACCACAGAGATATATTTACCTCCTTCGAGATGCACACATGATTCTCGCTTCGGCAAACACTTGGTCAAATTTGCACTCGTATCATGTGCACCTTCGGGCCAACATTGCGACCTCACGCGGAGAAGCCGCGCAAAGAAGGCTCTACGAGAGGTGATCAGCCTGCGCACCGCAGCGGCGACACACGGAGTTATTCGCGGAATTCTCGACGATGCGGTGAACCTTTGGAAACGGACAGTCACGTACCGAACTCCGTCAGCGCTACTTCTGGACACCAATGATAATGGCCGGACGGCATTTAGTTAACTGCACAATCACTCTACGAAAGCGAAGCACGCGGAAAGAGCACGGAGCGCAGCAGCCCGGGCGCGAAAATAAAAATAAATTTAGAAAAAGTCGCAACCGGTCTCCAGTTTTAAGAGTCTGAGTTAATGCGAGAAAACAAACCTCCCGCGCGTGCGCACTGCACATAAAAGGTTTGTCGTAAATTGAAGCTCCCTGACAGCAATTACCTGGGGAGAGCGTTTTACGCTCCTCCTTACTCGACTGCTCGACTTCGCGCAACCGTCTGTCGCCCGGTTACTTGCTCGCCACGGTCGTGTAAACCTCGCCAAGAGGGGACCGCCACACACAGCGGGTAATGACACATCACAAAACATGCGTTCTAAATCGGCGGATTTTCTAGTTTTCTTTGTTTTACCAGCGTAACGCGTCGGATTTAACAACAGTCTTGTCATGTGAAGACACGCTTTTGGCTCTTTTCTCTATATAACACGTCGCTCCGAAGCACTGAAGATTAAAACATTAGCCTTTCCCTACCCTCCAGCCTTGGAAAATACTCCCCCCCCCCCCATTATTGACATACTACATCGGAATCTCTGTTTAATTTAGAACTTTTTCCTGTGATATTTACCAATATCCTCTGTAGTGCACACGCAGAGAGAGAGAAACGCTGCTCTACAGAAAAGAGTAGTAAAAGAGGTGTACGTTTAGGCTGAAAAATGTACCGTTCTTCTTTAGCTAGCAGGTCTTACGTGAATGCCAGAGCTGAGTAGCTCCGCGACAGCTCCTCGAGCATCCGGATCGCGACGTTGCGAAAGGCGTCCTATCAAATAAGTCACGAGAAGCGAGTTACTAATTAAATCGTGATAAATCACCATTCATCGGAACACTATCATGCGCCTCCTTTAATAAGGTTTTATTAGACTTACGTTCATTACATATAAGTGGTAACAAACTTTCTATAATCATCGAAACCTAAACAATGATACATGTAACACGATATACACAACAAACATTACATAACAGTTTGATCTTATTCTCCTTTACAAGCAAGAGTGATGATGAATGGTATATATTGATTTCGACGGTGTATTGGAGGCTTTGGCTCGTGGGTAGCTCTTGGTCAGCCTGCTCGCTTTCCACTACGCAGTCCCGGGTTCGATTCCCAGTCGAGCCAAAACTATAGTGTGCGTTTTCCTTGCAATGTCTCGGTATACGTTGCAGTATGACGATGAGAAAATTCACTTCTCAGGTTGAGAAGACCGGATAGATACATCATTGCAGGGCCGTAATAAAAAGCCGATTTTTACAGACTCCGTAATAAAAAGCCGAAAATTTTACCGACTCTGGACACGCAAGTAAACAGCCTACAAAGGTGATCCGAGTATTATTGGAGGTGAACTATCCCGATGCAGTAACTAAGAAAGAACAATAGGACCGAATTCTTTGAAACCACTCTCATCAAATTGCTGCTCAGAGGGGATTTATAATGATCCAAACACCTTCAGTGTGACGGTGAAACAAGGTTCTGAACTTAGGTCAGTGATAAGGAAATTTTCGTGGAAACTGTGTCAATTTCAATGATAGTACGGCAGGAAGAAGCAAATAAATCACAAGTATAAGACGTATAAATTCGTAAATAACTTCCATATATTTGGAAGTATTAGATCCAAAATTGGGCCAAGAGATTATATAAATATCACGATACACCCTACTCTCTGTATATACATTCAGGTGGATGGTCAAAACAAACCTCACACAAAACACAAGCAAAATACGTATTTACTGAATAAGCGGATCCTGCATTTTCATTGGAATTTAGTCCTTCATGATACCACATAAAATGCATTATCGTCGCAGTCTACAGCCACGGTGAATTCAACGGTAGCATGATTAAAACATTTTCATTTGGATCAACTATTATTTCTTGCTATTGTCGAGGGCCCTTTTACAAGAAACCAAAATCTTCAGTGAACAACCACAGTTAACATTCCTCTCCAGCAAGAACAGCGGCAAAAAGGATACATTACCATGACAGGACGGAAATGCCTCAACCCGTCACCGGTACCTTAAAAAGGGGGGAGGTTTTAAAACCATTACACCCACACTATAATCAACAAGCTCGCGACCGGCCTCCCTAGAAAAAAGTTTTTGTAAGGCACGTATTTTCCCAGATGGAAAGTTATTATCCGACTACTTCCTGCTGGTTTCCGTAAATTCGCTGGAAATTGTCAAAGCGGCGGTCGGGAGGAGGACGCCCCCTGCACGAAAGCGCGCGCAAAACGTCCGACGGATGACGTCAGACCCCAGAAGGGAAGACGCTTATCTCTCACGGTCTTGGGCACAACAGCAGCAATGCGTAGATGATCGAGGATCCTGTCCGGCTCCACAATACGGGTTAACAATTGGTTTCAATCTCTCGCAAACTACGCCAGCAAACGTTCTGATGAGAATAATTATGCTGCGCCGGACTCACTCTACAATCTGAATTGATTTGGTAATGTTTTCATTTTCAATGCGAAGTGTTGGTCATCAGATCTGCTGTTCTGCCGACACACATTGTGCTATTGATTTGTTCGTGAATTTTCTTGACAATTCAAAAACTAATTGGTTGAGAACTTGATTGTTTACTTAAATTTAATCTTCGACATACTGCATCTAAGAAGCGGGTAACCAGCCTCGCATTGCGCCAGCATGAAAAATGGCCAATATCTATATTTCGTCAGACGAAAAAACTACATATAATAGTTAAGCACCCTCAGAAAGTCCATCGTCTCTGGAAAGAAACCAACAGCCAAAGAAATACCCACTTTAACCAGCTGGCAAATTGCGGTTATATTTGGTCTTCTGCAACACCTCCAGGCGCTCGACGCCTTCACGGAGCACCGCGAGGCGCAAGGCCGTGCGCACAGCGAAGACGGCAACGGCGCCGTGTTGCAACGCGCAGAGCAACAAGAGCGCGGCCGACAAATGGGATTTCTATATATATCGCGCGAGTGTTCTCCGAGAACACGGCGCGAACCGCTGGGCGCCGTCGCGACCACCACGCGCTCTCCTTCCATTCGCACTACGTACGACAGCTGCCCGGTACGGCACGCCACGATACGCCCGAGCAACACACCTCTGGGCCCATAACTCTCCCCGTTGGCACGGCTTATCTTTGGCGACATGTTTAGAGCAGCGTCGTACCAGAAAACGGCTTTTTTTCTTACGCGTCGTAGCTACGGTCCCGCCTTCTTCCCTACTACGTCGCCGCTTCCTCCTTCTACTCCCCCGCCGTCTGGCGGAATACACGTTCCTTTCCGCTTTCTCTCTTCTGCTCCGGCGTATCTTCCCCCTGTTCTAGCTTCTCTCTACCCACGCTCCTCCCCCCCCCCCCAGCGTACACCGGTCATTTTATACGCTTTTTGCGTCGCTGTAACCTTGACAAGGTCGCCCCTGAGGCGGACGGGCGAGGAGGTGAACAACCCCGCAATTACCTGCGGCGCAAAGCTCGCCCGACGGCCGGTCGGTCGGTTGGTCGGCCGGCCGCCCCGCCTGCCCGTCGCCGTCCGATTCGTCGGTTAGTCATCGCGGCGCGGCGTGCCGGGAAGCCGGCCGGGCAGGCGAAAAGCCCGAGGGCGCGGGCGGCGCGGCAGGTGGCGACGGAGGGCGCGCGGGTGGAGGTTTGGAAGGCAGGAGGCGACGGAGGCGTGGCCTGGGGGTGCCCGCAACCGACGTTCCGGGCGTCGACGGGGGAGACGGTGAGGGGCGGCGAAGGGCGGCGCCGAACGCGCTCGCTCACGTTCGATCCCGCGCGAAACGGACGGGTTATGCTAATGCCGGGGCGTCCCTATCGGCGGCGCGCATCGTTGCGCTCGAACGCGAAATCGCCCGCCGGAGGGCGCAGCAGAGGGGCCCGGGGCTGCGGCGGCGAAGGCCGCGCGCGAGTTAAGGTTGTAGGTTCCTTAGATCGATCACGGTGAAGTAACCCCAAAGAGTACTTTAAATAAAACCAAAATCTGTGTTCTTCAAAATGGCAATAAAAAAATTGCCCCTTAACGGCCTACTTTTTCAATAAAAGAAGTTTATATTTGTATAGGCTCTTGTGAAAAATCTTTCGCAGGGATAGGTTTTTTTAACTTTCAGAAGAATTTATACGGTGAAAGTATTTTTTCTCTTTCATTCAATACGTAGTAAATGTTTTTAAAAATAAGACGGTATTAAATATATCGTAGATCACCGGCCATTTTCAGGAGTAATTGTTATAAAGACTGCAGCAAAATTCATCGAAACCGGAAGTAACTGCTCTCGGCCACTGCGTTGGCCGTCTCGGCCTTGGAGTTATGTTGCACAAATCAATCTATTGTCACTACTGTTTCTCTTTGGATACGGGATTAAACCACGCTAACTTAAAATTGTGTTCAACACCCAAACACCAACTGTTTGACAATAATCCACTTTTAATGTGAGCAATGTTGACGAATATTCACGCAGAAGGTAAGAAAAGAACGGGCGCCGAAGTCAACCTAACCTATATGAAGTATCGCCAATTTGTGAAAATGAAGTCACGCGAGACTAAATTTATTAGTAAACATTATTTTTTCTAAAGCACCTATTCAATACTTCTTTCAACTATTTACAAATAAACATTTCAATGCTCCCTTCACATTTCTAAGCCGCTATTGTTAACCTGAAGATGTAATTAATTGTCGAGTGCTTGACTAGCGACTCGTACGAACATACCACCTTAATAAGACCTAACGTGCTCTGCTAAGGGGCATGACGGGCACCATCGGCGAACCACGCTGCAGGGGGGACTCGGGAATTTCAATCAGGGCAGTACAAAACAATTGTCAGCATACAAAACCAGGAAGCAGCATATCTTGTTGATACCTCGTAATAACGTGCAATATATTAATATATTCCAAGAATAAAGGTTTTTATCACAGCTATTTTGTATTTGTTTTCAGTTCATTCGTTTTCTTTTTTTTACCTTTTTAATTTAAAAAGTAGAAACGCTTACACACATGATCAAACAGCGTTTCTTACTAAAATCCAATCATTTATCAATTTAAGTACTGGAGAGGCACTTAACCTCCGACTTCCACTCAACCGTAAAATACAGCGCGGCCATGTACGATGGACGCACAATGCTAAAATATAACCGACATGAGTACTGGAAAAGCGTAAAAGAAACATTTATTGTGTAAAAGAGACTTATTGTGTAGACGTTTATAAACATTCTTCTGTTTAATTTTTGAAATACATTCCAATTTTACAAAAGTTTTATATGAGGTTCCTTACCCTCGTCTCGCTGAACAATCCAGTTGGACTCATTAGTTGTGTTCGAGGGACATTCCAAATAAGTTTTCAGCGCAACATACGCACATCAAATTCTCAGCCATGATCATTTCCTCCTCGATCCACGACATTCCTCACACGCTCCCCCATTGTCTCTACCGATTTCCCCTTCCCGGTCCTCACTCTCGCGTCTAGCTGTAGCTCTACGAACGAATGCTCCGTCTGCGTTTCGCTGCCTCTCGGCACCGCCCCTGCCAATGCCTCCTTCGACGCCCGCAGAAAGAACCTGCAGGCGCTCCGACCAGGATGGCGTCTCAATATACTCGACAAGGCGAAACAAATGGCCGCCAGGGGTTCTTGGGAGAAGAAAGGAACGAGCAAAAACCTGCTGCCATATTTTTCAATATTTCAAGCTGCTCGGATACACGAGAACGGCCTTGGTTGGTTACTTCATAAAATAGGAATTCGCTAAGAAACGGGTTCCCAAGTCGAAGCGGCGGGTCCTTCCGAGAAGGATTTTTTACCCAATTTACGATCTCGTTTACTTAATTATCATGCGCGATGACCATCATCAATGACGAAAACTAAGGGATATGTCTAGAAACGCGCGGGCACCGGACGCTATTCAAGTCTGCAATTTCCGGTGTCGGACAATCCTGTTTTTCCTTTCGGAAGTCGCAAAAACTACTTCGCAAAAGGAATCCTCGCTGTCAAGAAAAGGTTGTATGGTGAAGCGACGCGTCCGAAGCATTCTAAACTACATTTACGACGCCTACTACGACGCAGCCCGCAAGCGAAAATAAAAATACGCCAACAGTGATCCGGTTCTCTAGTAAACATCTCACAGATTCGCTTCATAAATCTGGCAGACCCGGCAAACATACGGCAACCTTTGGATTTCCGGCGTTAACACATGGCGCCGGCACACTTTAAAAGCACAAGGATCTTTCCGTGCTTGTCGTGTCAAATAAAGTAAACGCATTAACAAAAATAACAAGAAATAATTATGGCCACGTCTGCGTTCTTACATTGAAAACATGCTTCAGGAATTAGCAGGGAAATAATTTATCAACTGGCCTTTGTGGATTTCAGTTTAACGGCAAACATTAGGGCGAAGTACTGACAGTACTTCATCAAAAGCTTTTCATAGAGTTCTTCGCTTTCGAATTACGAACAAGACACAAGAACATGTTACATCAATTTCTCCAAGTTTTCATTAAAACATTTACATGTATTAGTAGTAGAATTACTTCACCAAAAGTACGGCGGGAAAAACACCCTCCACGGTACTGACGCTAATTCCTTTCGAATCGCAAGACAACCCCCGAAATAAGAAAGCGAATGAGAATGCTTTTAAACCATCCATGTTTCTACAGTACATCCAGAAAAAATCTGCAATGACATCCGTAAGATAATACAGCACTGCCCCTGCCAGAAATAACCAAGAAAGTAAAGGCGTAGTATGGCCCAAGGAATCAATCGTAGAATACACGTCCTTAAAAATTCGTAACGATGGCATTCCAAAGGCACTCATCCTCCGTAACGAAAGCGCAGCAAGCGACTTTTACCTTCCAACAACGCTCCCACCACGTATAAAGTTACATACCCGCACAAGTATGCTTTCAGTCCCGAGAGAAACGTGAATCCTGAATTCAAAGAGCAACGCAGGTTGGGTAAGTATCTAAGCGCCCTGCGTCATACACATTTGTACTAGAACAACCGCTACGTTATTCTATTTATCGCCTGCATTTTCTTTGTGAGAAGTACAGAAATATCGGGGCAAAATAGAGTATCCCTAGAACACGCACTTTCCTGCGAATTTGCGACATTTAAACAATAAACCCTGGATCTGCGAAGCAACTCGAAGACGTCGCAGTGACGAACTTCACCACTGATTAGTATGATGCTAGTACAGGAGTTCTTTTCGCTCACGCTACGTCATATTTTGGGTAAAGCCCACAGCAGGTGCGATATGTGATAGCTAGCGGACCACAGTTAATTTATTTCGTACTGCCTCTACATTTATCCAGCCGGGTTCTGGAGTCGACGTTCCTTAGCTACCTGAAGGGGGGTCACATTGCATTCAGAGGTCACTCCGAAACGCTGCACCAATCGCGGCAACGCCCCTTCTCGATGGGCGAGGAGATGCGCGGTCCGGCCGGCGGCAGGCGCGGCGCGGCGCGGCGCGGCCTTGAGATGCGGCCGCCCGGCGAACCGGTCTAGGGAAGAGCCGGGAGACGGGAAAACCCCGGCCAACGCAGAAGCGTCTCGGCTCGGAATTGAACGCAGACCCTCGCAAACGCCCTCAGGGCGCAATGCGCCTACTCGATAGCCTGCTTTTTAGCCAGTTCCCTGCAGCTGAAAACCGCGACAAGAGATTGTTCAAGGCCTCCAATTCCTTTTTCCTAAGAAACTGGAAGGAACAGTGACCTCTCTGCCCGGCAAGGTCAAGAATGAGTGTAAAATATCCATGAAATGGCATTCAATATGATTGTCGCAATTGTTCTTCAATTCGCTACCAGCGAACGTGAAAAATACAGGTATTACCCTGTATGATCTCAGGTTCAATATGTACTGAACGGCATACATTATTAATCTGATAAGATTTAAATAATTTATATTTGTCCTTACGGAATATGTTAATGTTCTTTCAATCATTTGACGAGTCAAATTATAAAAGAATCCTTCTTAATTGAAATAAGAATCCACTAATCTTCTGAAATAGCAACGAACGTGGAACAGATTTTCTCAAAGCACGAGAAAATTATAAACAACTTCCTCCAGTACGATAATTGAGAAGCTATTTTCTGCATCGTTCACTGCAATTTTCATAAAGGATATCGACGAAATTATTGGTCATGAAATGGACATAATTCACACTCTCCTGTAAATAATTACTAAACTCAAATACGGAAATGCATATGGCTAAACATACAACTCTTAACGTCTTCTAAAGCATACGTTACAAACAGGAAGCGAATCATGCAGGAAGGCTGTCAAGAAAAATCACATTTATCACGAGTCAAAAACTTGCTATACACGTAACGAAAAACAACCGACAAACTTGTTGACACACCATAAACAACATGTTTCTCATCTAAGCTGGCGTTTAAGTAAACCCATAATCCCTGTCACCTCATTTTTTACTTTAACACCGTGTCACTGCTGAGTGGAATTTCAAGTATTGATACAAATCACTTTATTAACATTTCGTCGAGTGCGTCACGGATCCCAATGTGTTGTAAAATATTAAATGGAAACATTGCACCATAACGAAGCCTAGGCGGAAGACACAAAGACTCGCCCAATCGCCTAAGCCCAGGAATTAATTTTCATTGCATTATTTGATAAACTAGTTTCAGATAGTTGCGATAAGACAAAACGCCACCACAAACCTTACGAAAGTAGCCAATTCGCTTAGTATTCATTGAATTGAGCACGAAAGAAAGAAAATGAATAATGCTATTAGTGCATGGTACAAATCTCATGAATTAACTCTTTCTAAATATCACGTGCCGCAATACATAACTGTGTCTACAAGAAAGGCGCCAAAGCAGTCAAAAAAGTAAAATTTCACTAATAAACAAGAAATTATTCCAGATTTAATAATAGTTTTGCAATGGAAAGGTGACCAAACTAAGCTGCTACATTACATGGTGATCGTAAAGTTGTAGATCGCCGGAAAACCATTGTTCTATTAGGAGCAATCCGTCAAAAATATCGAGACGATATGATGCGAGAGTTAAGACTTACAAAATGTAGTGCAGGTGATATATTATAAATGTTGCCCACTAAATTGCTGTGATAAACATATCCATTTTAACTTTTATTAATCTGAAGAAGGTTACAAGATGTTTACCATGTTGAGAATATGATTCTTTTGAAAACACACTCACTCATCAAAAGATTGACACCTTCATACAAAATTAACAGAGCCGCCAATCGAAATAAACTGAGGGAAGCCTACCTTAATTTCGCAAAGCCCCCAAATCCCAAACTCTATCTCCCGTCACTTACCCCAAACTCACTCCATCTACCAAACAAATCCAGCGCGCCGCTGAACTACCGAATTGTACTGCGGGATTTCGTTCCAATAGCATCAAATTGTGCGGGTTCGATTAGTCTCTTTTTAATTTTATTGCTTATGGAGACGCCCTACCCAAAAAAAATAGTTTTTGCCAGCATACCCTTAAATCCCCAAGTAATAAAACGCAAAAAACCTGTTTCCATCTTGCTTCAGTTGCTCAAACTTTACGATACAGTCGTGGGGATGCAGAAAATTGTTATGGATTATTACATTTTTTGAATCAAACTTACAGGAACCAATCTCGGGAAGAGCCCATTTGAATATTTCCACAAATACAATCTAGATAACCAACACCATGCCGAATGACATCCCAAGGCCGCGTTGCTTGCTGCGTACTTAAACCGGTCCAGAGATCAAGCGCTCCGAACGGAGGTGGGCGGTTCGGTGCCGCATATGGTTGCCGATTGGCGAATCTGCGGGCTCAATCTCGAGGGAGGTTTTTCGCGGCCGCGGCGGCAAACGCCCCAAGTCCGCTCCAGAGAGTGCGAAGCGGGACTTAGCTCGTCCGAGTACTCAATAATAACCACAGACGTAGGATCCAGAGACGAGGATCAGAGACGTAGAATCAGAGACGAGGATGAGAGACGTAGATCCGAGACGTAGGATATGAAACCGACGTTGACGTGATCAGAGGCAGCATGGGGCCAAGAAAGAACCCAAGAAAAACATGACGTTGGGAAAGTTGAAGCAAGAGAGCTCCAATTGATTGGTGAATCTGGAGCGTCAACTACTAAGGTCATTCGTCCCGTAAGTGAAGTGCACGATTTTAACGCGCGGAGGCGAAGATCTTCGCCACTGGATGGCGAAATCCGACGCTGACCAACCCATAGGTGTGTGTTTTCCTCAACCGGGTACCGGGATATCGCACCAGCCGGGGCAAGTTCTAAGCCCCCGACTGGTCTCTAGGCATGTGTGGTAGTGTAATGCATGCGTGTGTGTACGGGGCAAAGAAGAAGTAAAGATAGCGCGCTTCGTTCGTGACCCATTTGTTAGGACACTTCTCCGGCATTCTGCTGATGTTTATCGGAGAAATCACCTATGTAGCCTAGCTATGTAGCCAGGCTCGAAAATCCTACAGTCGGGACTAGAATCCTAGAACAACCCGATTAGAGACACTGCAGTGGCATCCGTTATTACCCTGTGCCACCTCAGCCGGCAAGAAAGCGGTAGATACAAACATGTCCGAACGAAATAAGATTGGTCCCCATTTTTTAGCACTCCTGTCCTCTCTCAGCTAAAGTGCTCCTCTGTTGAGGGCCCTCTGCGCGGGTGGGACCCGCCGGGCTGTCGGACATCGTCTTCGAGGTCCCATGGAGCCGCTGCTGGATCTAACGCCTGCCCCGCAAGACGCCTCGGCACATTCGCCCCAATGCGCCCACGTGCAGCGCTCCGGGTACGCACGGGAGCCATTCTCATGCGACACAGACGCACATAATAATGACATCGACGATGCTTTTCGCAAAGATATTTGTCATAAGACGTCTCTAAACAATGGAACCATTTGATGCTCAGTCCCAGGTGGACAATTAAGGGCTGCTTTGAATCCTTGCCATAACTTCCAAACTTGTAACCGATTCCAAAATGTAACTGCAGTTTGCTCTGATACTGAAGAAAATAAAAAGAAATCGAAATTGGAACGCAAATATGCTGATTACCTCAGACAAAACATCAAGTTGGCCGAACGATTTTCTGAACCACAACTTCCATTCACGTCGTATAAAACGCATGACGCAAGCAATTCTGCTGTACCTACATCAAATGCCTTAACCTGTCGAAATGCAGAGTGCGGCGCAGAAGTTTAGGAAAGCACTTCAATAAGCTACGTGCGCCATTGGGCGAATCGTTGGGCATCGCGCCAACGTTTCAAGTTCTTGAGTCAGCGACGAGCGGTGGGTCGCGGAAGGCGACATGAATAGCGCATGCTCCAAGCCTGACAAGACGCATGGCGATGGAGGAAGTCCGCTATGTTCGGTGCAGAATACAAGAACGACATCTACGACAGATCGTAAGAGAGATCTTCCAGATACACAAAACGACGTTACGCTTTAACGACGCTAGTACCAACGGTCATCAATCCAACAGTAAATTAGCGGAATAGTAGATAAGCGGTGATTCCCACGGACACAATTTGATCGTTACATCTCGTTACGCCGATTAGGAGCGCGAACGGACATGAGTGACCCAACACACTATTCACAAAACCCTCTCTATGCTACGTGTAAGAAAAAGGACTTTCATTATCTAAAGAAATTCTATGTCCTCCGGTGTGCATAGAGATGGCCTGCAATGAGGAAGCAGCCTATCCTCAATCGACACCTCAAGCGCTGCCGGCCGCTGCCTCGCCACGCGCGATGGGATATGTCAAAAGCGAAAGGCGCCCCTCGCTCGCTCCCTTACTCCCCGATCCCAATTGCATACGCCTATGCAAAGAGTGCGAGGAACGAACTGTTGGGCAGAATGTCATCCGCTCTTAATTCCTCCGTAGAGGAACTGCTTAGGAGAGTAAACAACAAAAATTCAAAAACGTGACAAGTTAAAATGTGTTTTTAAGAATTCGAAATTTGGGTACTTTGTATACCGTCGTCTTTGCAACAGCCTGGCAGAATTATATGATCACTCACTACAAACGCTACAACTGAACTCGCCGCGAGATTTATTTTTCCCAATTTTGCCGGTTAAGGTACGATTAAAATTGCACACCTCGCGGTACATTGACGAGTTTTGCGATTGAATGTGTCGCTTCCGGAGACTAATTCTAAAAGCAAATACAGAAGAATAAACGAGGGGTAATGTTCATTATAAATCATTTACAATTCCTGCGCTAATGATACAACTTATTTTCCAGATAACTTCAGAATTACAACACAGCATGGTGCATCCTTCATCTACATCCAATGGAATCAGAGAATTATGCTTACTGAGTACTGAATATCCAAATACTGCAAATACGAAATAAAAAATACTGCAAATACGAAATAAAAAATACTGCAAATAGTAAAAAGAAATATCCAATACGTAATATATTTGCAAATGCATTTCACTTGGAAATAAGTTCTAGGCTCTAACATTAACATTACCAAAATGTTGTTAAGACCGACAGAAAAGCATAAAAATAATTACGATCCTGTACGAAAAGACAAGTGTACGCGTATTTCAGGAAACTCAAACCCCACGAAAATGACGTCAGAGGCAATACTCCTCCATTCCACTTGGATACTGCACCGTCATTCCGTTCGACAGAGGTGGCGGCAGAGGCAAAAGCGGTGGCAGGGGCAGGGGCAGGGGCGGAGGGGAAACCGGGGAGGGGCGGGGGTGTAGCGGAGGTGCGCGCACCAGCCTCTTCAGGATCGCCGTCTGGGCGTCGATCGGCGGCGGCTGAAGCTTCCACGGATAGAAAAGGTCATCGCCTGGGCAGTGACCCGCAGGGTAATTAAGAGAGGGAGAAAGTCCGTTCTATTTATTAGCCCCCGAACAGCTGTCTATTCAAATATTGCATTCTACTATTCTTCTTGCAAATGATGTCTTTTATCACACTGCCAAACACCTTGATAATTACACAATATTCAAATGTCAGGACATGCTTCTTCACAGTCAAACATATAGTTAGCAATTATAAACTACACTATACAGCTAATACAGACGAGTAATGAGAAGTAGCACGTAGTGAATTCTCAAAAAGTATTTGAAGTTTCTTTTATTCCGTAATTCCATGTAAGACTTAACTGAGGAATCACAGTTTGTTTTCCTTGCTCGCGTCTGTCCACCACATTGATGAAAGCAAATTATTAATTTATTATTTATTAAGGAATTTATAATATTTTCATTATTTACTATCGATAAAGAAATTAAATGCACTTTAAACTGATTACAACAGAACAGAGTGTACTACTTACACAAGTCTACATTTTCCTGTTCTCTCCACAAAACTGACAGAACAATGTTCTCTATCTAATGTAGTTTTGTGTCCCTTTTTCCTCTGGTATCCAGAACACCGCAGTGCAAACAAATAAGCAATACATGGTCCGCTACTATTCCGCGAGTGGGTCCTGATACAGTTGTGATACTTCGTGTGGCAACACGAGTAAAACAACCTTAATGCAACAGTCCCGCTCGCATGCACCCGGGGCACATTAACCATCCGCTCCCGCGCGACCGGGGAGCGAACCCGCAAGGCCGGTGCATACAGACGCGCCGCTCCCTTCACCTGGCGCGCGGGGGCATCGCCGAACCGCCCTGAGTAACGAGAGAGCAACAGCGAGTTGGGCGAAACCGTCCGGAGAGATATTTCACGCGAAAACGCGCCGGGACATAACTGTGCACGGCCGACCGGGAAGATGAGTAATGGTCGTTAAGCGCGCTCAAGGCCGGCCCCCGGGGGCGCGGGGGAGCGAAACAAACGTCGGGGGGAGAGAGCCGCGCGCCAGATAAGCGCGGCAGAGCCAACGGGCGCGCAAATTCGCCCGGAGCGACCGCCCGCCGAACTGGAGGGCGGGCGGGCTGGCGAGCGACTGGCCCGCCTGCCCGCCCCGGTCGCCAGTCGTGCGTGAAGCGCTGATATTAATCGAGTGTTGAGTCACTAACAGGCCCAGCAGAACAAGGGCCTCGGGCGCGGGGGCGGGCCGCGCGCCCTACGAGACGAACAAACTCGAAAATCCGACAGTTTCAGCGTTCTCCATCCCTACCCCGTCGTACGAGAGCTCGTGGACCGGACTCGTTAATAGACTCGTCACATAGCTTTTTCCTCCAAGCGATGCGCGATGAAGTATAAAAAATTTGCACAACGTGAGAAGCGATGCTGCTTCAGCGACAAAAAGGGAAAACGATCGCGGCGCGTCTCTGTGGCAAGAAAGTGAAGAGGGGCGTGGCCAAGAGGGCGCGTAACGAAAATTATTAGGCCGCCGGGTGAGTCACGCTCGGAAAAACTCGCGATGACGAGGCGCTAAGCGGCGGGAAACAGTGCAGCGCGTTCTGGTCCGCCTTCAACGCTCCTCCAATCCTCCCCGCCCGCTGCCCTAGGACGCCTTCCTCTCCTCCCGAAAGCAATTTCGGATCACGTATCGATGGCGACTGCCTCCACTAGTCGTTTCTAGAGGGGGAGCTACAGGGAGACAAAGTACGGTATGGAAAAATTGATAAATCAGGGCGGTCTTAAAACATTTTAAAAATACTGTAACGCCACATTACTACTACAGAAATGTCGGAACAAAAAACACGAGAACTATTCACCATGAAGAGAAAGAATCGCTGTCCTTCACGAGCATATCATATCAAAAGACATCAGTAAAGGGGTACTAAACTCGCATGATATACACCTGTGAAATTACACAAACCCAAAATAAATACAAATCTTCATACTAAATAAATACAAATCTTTATTGAAATGATTACTTTAACTGCATCCAATTAAATACTTAGTCCATAAATAGATGAAGCATATTTCTTTTCGAGCGATAACGCACCATGACTGGGACAGGAAGTCAGATTCACAGTTACGAGAAAAGAATGAACAAAAGAAATATTAGGTTTCGACAGGTATTAGGTTCCGACTCGTTCGACTGGAGGTGCAAATCTCGAAAGCACGAGCACCGAAACCGACTGGCAGCCAGACAACCGAAGTCAACATCGAGTCTGGTCGCGGAGCACCATTTTCCTCCATAAAAAAGCTCGCAAGGGTACAAAATGTTAATCCTGGTTGTTGTCCAGCGACAGCAAATCTGCATGCGCGACCATCCGCCGAGTCTCCGTTAGCGCGAGTGACGGAGATGGTTATGGTAAAACGGGGACCCAGTGACGAGGGAAACGGGAACGATGGCTGCGATCCAGTGACAACACCCCCGGCAGATGAGGGCGGCAATTGATGGGACAGGCAAGACAACTGCGGTTGAAATATTAAGATATAATAAATAAGAAAGCGTCCGTAGAAAAGCAAATTGTCAACGCCCTCACATTTCAGTGACCATTTCACCCTCAGTGCCATGGTTGAATTCTTGTTACATTACAATTAGTATGAATTTATCACATTGGAGACAACTGTTCACGAATCCCTCCTTTATACTTTTCTTATTGTAAATGCATCACCATCAACTTTCACACCACTGTTTGTTTCAGTGTGTTGTTGTTTTTTTTCTTTTTTTCTCTTATGCTGATGCACGCATTCTTCATTACTTTTCCATTGTGCATTGTTAAAGTTAACCGTTCTTTTTTCTCAGCTCACCCAACACACTTATTTCTTCTAATATCTTCCTTCCTCTACTTGTTTTTTAGCAATGTATCCTTTCATGACTACCTTCAGAACCTTGTCCTTTCTTCGGAAAGTATAACCTTTCCTGTTACTTCCATCTATTTAACATCGCATTTTTCACTATACCCCATAGTCGGGGAAACCACTCAGACAAATCACCCCGAAAATGTGCAAGTAACCCCACGGGACGCAGTGTAATCGATTCCACCCAAACGCTCTCAACGGGAGCGAACGCGGAAACAACGCCGGCCGGCGAGGGGTTCAGGCTATGTGAACGTGCCCTTTCTGCCCCCGATTCCCCCCGCGAGCGCCGAGCCGCGGACCGCACGGAGCCCCGACGGGAAGTGCGAGGCGAGCCGCCCCGCCGCTCGCGATGCTGGGCACGTATGCCACGTGAGAGTGCAATCCCGCTGCAACGCCTCTACTTCACCGCATTCACGGCTACACTATTCCAATTTCTCTTTCGCGTTCAACCTACAGCGAATTATAATTATCTTTAAATTGCTTTCAAAGGCAAATGATCGGCACAAATTATCGATTACTACTTTCCTTTTCCATAAAACGCTTCAAAACTCTACCATACGCATCACCATGACCTACAACAGCAAGTTCTCACTTTTTAATACCAATAGTAACAATTCATTTAGAACACAAACTTCCCCTTTTGATATGTAATGTGTTTCGACAAATGATAGTTATTTTCATTTTGGTTTAACATTACTGGAAATGTAAATATGGTAATAAATGAGTGACGGACAATGATAACGGATATTTATATTTTAATAATTGAATATTCTCGTAGTATTGAGAAATATCATCGAAACACGCAAATCTCGAATGACTTCATAAAGACGATCTTGGTTGGATAACAATGCATTTTAATAACACAAGGAAAATCCACTCCTAATGCCTCGCAAAAAATAAATTGTTGGAACAAGGCACAATTCCCCCTCTTTTATAACTCCATTGCCGCCGCGAAGACAGGAACAGAATCCGGACAGAATTGGTCCCGATCCTTATTTGTACGTATTAACTTATTTATTGGACATAGGTGCCCTTCAGCTGCTGAGAGTCCCACGAGTGATCTAAAGAAAAGGCGGTAATAATGTGAATACCGTAGGGGGAATGGGGGGACGAGAAGCAGGGAAAGCTGGAGAATCCCCGAAAAAACCTACCGGAAGTTAGCTTTGCCCACCACCAGTTCCGCGTGTACGGACCGGGGATATAACTCGGGTGTTCAGCGTTGAAAGGCGAATGCGCTAGCCACTACGCCACGACCCCCGTCCCCTCGGACCTCCCTTCCACGTGACCAGCCACTTCAACCGCGAGCGTTGGGCGCGTCCCTTGGGGAAGGTGTTCTCGTAACGTCATGGAAACTAGGTGACATCCCCACTCACACGGGGTCAACGGGCCTTCATGTAAAGAACGCACCGCGCCCGCTACCTGCAGGAACGCGCCGCCGAATTCCTGCGCGGGCCGCCCGCCCGCTCGCTAGCCCCGCGCCGCTATTTTCGGATGCCGGACGCAGGCCGAAACCCTCGACGGCAGACGCGCCCCACGGGCACCAATTCTGCCCGGATTCTAATCCTGTCTCCTAAGCGGCAATCGATGTACATAATGGACTGGTGCCTTGTTCCAATATTTAGTTGAACTTCAATTTCACAAGATCAGAAAACTCACTCACTTTTTGAGAAATTTAACACCCATACAATCTGAAAACAAAACCACCTCGTTTCGCCTGCTCCAACGCCCACGGGCAGGTGCTACGACAAGCGCGCACGTCGTGGTGTAGTGGCTAGCGTAAACGACTTTCACCACAGGAGCCCCGATTCCAAAACCCGTCAATCCACGTGGAATTAGAGGTGGGAGAAGTCGGTACTTTCGGTAGCTATTTTTCGGGGGTTGTTTCCCCTGCATCTCGTCCTGTCATTCCTCCGACGTTCATCATTATCGCTATTTCATTACATTACTCGATGAACTCATTAACCTCAACAGCTGATTGGCCCGTAACTCTAGTAAATAAATTAATTAAAAAAAGGATGGGAGGGGAACCAATTCGGCCCAGATTCTATTCCTGGCTCCGAGGCGGCAATCGATGTTTTGAGACATTTCACACTTGTACAATCTGAAAATAGTGTCCATTTTGGAAACAATAAATGGATTGTAATAACACACTTTTATAAACTACTCCATTTTTTTCTAGAATATTCATGTCTCCGTAAATCATAACGCATTTTAAAACATCAAACCACGGGCCTTTATTTGCGCAAATAAGAAATAGTATTAAGCTTTTTCAATTCGATCCATTTGACTAAACTTTGACGAATACAGAATTCTCTGCATCAACTGATTCGCATCTTTCACTGCAGTCAAAACAAAACCAACACTGCTCTCTTCGCTGCTCATGCCGTAAAGAGATTCGAAGCAAACGGAACACAGCGCCACGGCGTGTCAAGATTTATAGCAGCAGTTAGTATGTCCCTGTAGGTCGCAGACGGCGAGTGCCGCCGCGAAAATGGACTAACTGTGCTTTCGCATCCGCAATCCGCACGAACTGCGGCTGGTGCAGCCGATTCGCCGGCGCGATCTCTGCCACCACATCGTGATACTATTCTCACTATCTCAATACACATTCCCGGAATTAAACCATGTCCACGTCCTTCACGTAGCCAGAGCCTTTCTCGACAAAATCCACCACATCCGTTGACAAACGCTAGCACTTCTCGAAAGAGTCCACTGCATCACACACAACCTCTTGTTCAGCAACCTGTTTTCGTCTATGACGAAAACAAGATAATTTCCTAATTTTTGTCTTTATCATTCCTTCGAACGAAATCAATGTCAACATAAACAGCAATTCCTTCATTGGTCACATGTGCCTTTCGATGTTTTTACACCATCGTCAACATGGATACACACATTCCTGCTGTCATCACCACTAGCACAACCAATGCTACTGCTGCTGCCGCCATCACCATCGCTACTCAGCTCGCAATATTTCTCCGGGCAGCACTGCTCACAAATTACCCCGCACGCAGCCGCGGGGCAGCGCCATTACTTTTCGCCTTGCCTTTGAGACGCCTGCCAAAGTAAATCCGTTTCGCCAGTCATTTCGAAGCAATTATATTTTCCACCGACGGCAATGCAGGAGAGAAACTGTTAGTAGGAAATGATCACTGCACACTAAGAAAAAGCCGATCGGCCGAAAAGCAGTCGCCGCACTCTGTTAGCGGGAACGCACATGCGAGCGCGGTGAATAGAGCGAGTCCATTTCGAGAGCGAGCGCGAAACAATGACGGGGCGGAGCGGATTCCTACCGAAGGCAGGCGGCAGCGTGAAAGTAGGAGCCTCCCCTCCTCAACACATGGCCAAATGGCGACAATTCTCAAACCTACCGTCAGGGGTGGACATTCAAATCCCGTTCAAGGAATTTACGGAAAAGAGAAGTGTGTAGGTTTAGAGAATATTTCTCCCCCCACCAGGATTTATTAAAACATCTCAATGCCATCATCATACCCATGCATTGGTAACCAGTTGGAAGTGGTTTATTGTAATTCTGAGCTTCATTACAAACTTCTTAGATTTCATAATTCGTCTGTTCCTAACCGGTCCGTAGACTACTGAAAATCGCGAAAATCATGCCATGTCTTTCGTCGTCGCTGGTCATCTTCGTTATCCACGCTTTACTTCGACAAAAAATAACGTTCGTTCTTCGCAGATAAAACAGCTCTCGGCGAGCGCGACAAAATTGCGAAACCCCCTCACGCAGCCGCGGGTCGAACGCCGCGCGAAACGCGAAGACACAGCACGAGGGACAAGCCAGAAGGCGCAGGCGAGAGATCCGTTACCCTGCGGCTCCTTAAATGGCGGGTACAGCGCCCTGCCGCGTCGCGTCGCGTCGCCCCGCGCGAACGAGCCCGCGGGCGGCCGCTCCACCGACCCACCGACTCCCAGACGGGGGAGGGGCCGCGCCTGCCGCTTCCTCCGCCGCGCGGGACGATACGCGCGGATGATCCCGCGCGCGGACGCGCGACGCATGCCACAGCGCCTCCGGCCCCGCCGCACTCGCGCCCGCCCGGCTTGGGCTTTCAAGGCGGGGAGAGGACTGACTGGCACGAACTCGCGGTTGCACGTATTCCTATAATACTTCGAACATCTCGTTGAAAGTGAGTTACGAAAATAAACACAATGCTATTCTTGACATCATAAGTGAATAATAGGTTTCGATCGAGCACTTTTGTTCTCTCACTAGCTTGTCTGAAAGTTCACCAAATTTGTAGTGCAAATGTCACTTCATTACAGAGAAATATTTCTTGAAAATCTTGTCTTAAAGTAACTCGCGGAGAAAGGTAATTAGAGTGGATATAGAAAGATAATTTGACGCAAAACATAGGAACCAAAACTGAATTAGTGGGAACACCTCTGTGCTTCGAGATATTTCCCGCATACGCGATGGCTTAATCCATTCACCACGCCCCGCGTCCCTCCGAGCGGCCGGGCGGTCGGGCGGTCGGCCACGGCGGCACGGCGGCGCGGCGGCGTGCGACATCGCCGTTACGGTTTGAGCCCCGCGCGCCCCTCGGAGAGGCTTGTATCTGCCATCGTTCTCACGACCCGACGCGTGCATGCGTGCGCGCGCGCTCCGATCGCCCGCCCGTCCGCCACCTTCCCCTTCCTGCCGCCGCTCACCCCCCCCCTCTCGCCCGATCGCCCTCCGACGTGCCAGGATTCAAGCGCCGCGCCGCTGCGGAGGCATTGCGCATGCAGGAACCCCGCCAGAAATGCCACACGCGGCCCCGCGCCCCCCACCCCCACCCCAACCCCCTTCCTCCGCCCCTCGGCCCCTTCGCTGGCGTGGGCCGGCTCCGCGTCTCTCCCGTTGCCCCGGCGCGACTGTATTTAGATTCTGTCTTATTTCTAACAAGTGCCAATACGCCCATACATTAAACATGCTGCGGCGGAGGCGACCACTTAAAAAGTGCGGGATGCCTGGCGGATAGCAAGCAGCGCCCGAGCGCCTGCCCCCGATCCGCCCGGGCGCCGTCCTCACGCGCGGGAACCTCCGCTGCGCCGCGAGAGGCGCCGTTCCACGCGCAAGTCGGAATTCTGTGTTATTGTCATTGTACAATCAGCACGACCCGCCTACTTCGACTCGGTTTCCTTTCAAACTTATCATCTCATATGTGCGACATACACGAGGCTTCAATCGCTGAACCCATGGGTACCGATGCTGACAATAGAAATAAAATTGTGCCAAATCTATCACTTCCTGTCATTCACTGAGCAAAAATATATGTGGAATATTAGTTAGAAAACACAAAATACTTCTTCAAAATGTAGTGCTCCGTGACCAATCACAATAAAAAATTAAAAATATTTGTTTTAAAAAACTTCAGCCCAAGACCTTTGAGAAAGTAACTATTACCTTGATTATCCATAAATGTGGCAAGATTATTTTGCTTATATTTACTTTCTTCAGTATTGTAATTAAATATTACATGCTAAACCTTATTCGTACAAGAGCATTATCAATTATCTTCCGAAGCAGAAAGTCACCTTAATTACAATAGTTCATCAAAATTAACAAATGAATTAGCATATGAAAAATTCATTTGTTTATTTCCCTTCTTTTGAGACACGTAACTATTATGCGTGTAATGAGCATCTCCTGCGCTCAACACCCACTAAGGGTTCAGAGTCAACGAAGACGCAGCTGTTTTTTAAATATCTATATTCTGGCAATCTCTCTACTTTGGGAACCATTCCGACACTTTTCCATAGAACGATAGTGATCAGCCCATCTAAGGGTCAGTTTTTCTTCAATTTTGTATTATTTACAAGAAGCGACAAGCAATGCTAAAATGGCATGTATGTAATAGAATGCTATTGGAAACACGTCAAACCTTGACACATACTACATACACTTGTTTACATACACTCATTGATCATAGCATTTAAAACACTCCCTGACCTTCACACGTAAAAACACCACCTACCTTTGCTTCGGTAACTGTAACACCCACTCACATGCTTACTCGCATCAGACGACTCAACGACTGCTGTCGATCGATCGAAACTCTCATAACAAAACGAAGTAATGAAAAAATGACGGCAGATAAGCGCTCATTCTTTTAAATTTAAGATATGGTTAATATTTGTTTGTACTACAGAATCTGTTAATACATGCAAGTGATAACACATAACCCACTATCTTTCATTTAAAGAATCAAAAAAATGATGTTGAAAGAAAAGCTCAAACGACGTTCTAAACTCTTAGTGTTTGAAATATTTAGAATGCAAGTACATATAAACAAAGGAATTCATTTCGCTGGGTGAGCGGGAGATCACGGAGTCCAAGCTAACCGCCGGGCCGCGACGGATTCCTTGCGCACCGGACTAAGACTGCTTCCCTGAGCACCCGCGGACAACAGGCCCTCGCGGGACACGAAGCGAGGAACGCGTGATCCCAAACAACAGATACCCGCTTACTTAAGCCGGCTAATGGCATCGTCTCCTCCTCCTGACAGATCGACGCCGTGCTGACGCGTGAACGCCGGTGAAAAAGACGACGACGACGACGACGCGCGGCGCACGGAGCGCTCTATTAGGCGATCAAAGGAAAACGCGAAGCAGCCGACGACGGGCCCCCGCGCAACATCTCGGGGATTCGAGCTCGGGATTCCAAGGCCTTCGCTCCCGCTAACGATACAGGAAGCAGTGTTTCATAACGAACAAACGGCTATCTCATAAAAACAAGCCCTTATCATAACTTTGTCCATGTCCATTCAGACATTTAGAGCATTTAGATTTTGTGCAAGCCATTGGACATTCAGTAATATGCCGCTAGTTCGTAAAAAGTTATCTTTTGAAATGACATGGGGAGAGAACTAGAGCTTCAATGCGGAGACGACTAAGTTATTTTGCTTAAGAAGGCAGAAAATGTAATACTTCTGCGTAACGAAAACCTAGCAACACGCGAATGAGGCGCCTAAGCCAAACACAAATGTGATCTACTTAACTCCATTGCGCTGAAAAGTACTATGATGATGCACAATTCATGCCGAGGACCTGAAGCATCAAGAAGCTCGTACACTCCTACAAACAATTCCCTTTATAAATTTAAATGAAAATAACGAATACTTTTAAAGTAATTCATTGGAATTTCTATTCATCTCAAATAAAAAAGGTACGAGCCGGACGAACCATTAACACTTTACATGGAGCAACCATTTACACAACACTTTTCTGGGAATATTCCGGCATACAAATGCAAGGTACAACAGGCGTCAGAGTTGCACGGGTGAGCACTTTAAGCTTACAGCCTCAAGCAGCTCATCCGACCTGGGGCCAGCGATGGTTCGACGCCGGCCGGCCGGCCCCGCCGCCAGAAAAGCAAGCCGGCCCCCCGCCGCCGCCACCGCTCCACAGGAAGGCGTCCCGTTACGCGACCACACTTTTTTTGCGACTCGTAAATTACAACACGCCCTCCTCACACTCCTCCTCCCGCACCACGTCCCAGCTCCCTCGCCGCCGCGCTCCGTTCTGCATCTCCGGCCACGGAGCCGCGCTTGCGCACTTCCCGCTACTGCTCCGCCTCATCAAGCGCTGTCGCCCACGTCCCTCGCCCGCCGATAACATCAGGATCGCAACATGAGATACCCAACTTAAATGAGCGACACTTCGGATTAGTACGCACCTCAAGGACATCGAACGGCAGATGGATTTCCTCGGTGTTTGTTCGCCAAGTACAAAACTAATGGCACGTAAAAGGTAACAATTTATAGTTTTGCTATAAACCATAAGAAAAACATTTGTCGCTGAATCGCAGCGAACGTGAGTACAAGGGAGGCCGCCTTGCGATGGTCAAGAGGTTAAACACGTGTGAAAAATTATTTGAAGCTCGGAGAAAATGTCGAAATGGTTAATTTAAGAGTAAACAGAGTTAGGTTATTGTATTGCGAAGAAATATACGTTTCTTTGTTGCTTCTAATCAACATCATTCCCGAAACGTCCATGACTATTTTCATGGTTTCACAGGACATATTACGTACCTGAATAACATTAGGTAAAAACACATTTTCCTTTTATCAAATAGCTTTAACATATGGTGTCTTTCAAGTCAGATTAGGTCTCAAAAATATTCATGGAAGAATTTGAACACTTTTCCAACAAACAACATCGTCACAATTGCTATCTGAAAACAATGCTTCTGAAATTTGTTGGTTGTACCATGAAAGTCAACGGGTAAGAAGGGTGCGTCTATTCCTCCAGCAAAAGCCACTTTCCGATCGCCTAGCCTTCCACGGAGATTAGCACAGTCCTTCAGTGAATGTGTTCTCAGGTATTTAAAAAAAATCGAGGAAGAATTTGTCCACTTTTGCTATAAACATCGTCCTCACAATCGCTGAGTGCAATGCTACCGAAATTTGGAATCTAGAAAATCGTAAGGTAAGAAGAGAGCGTCGTATCTTCCCGCAAAAGCCACGCCCAATCGCCTACTATCTCACGGAGATTTGCAAAAGTCAAAGATTTTCAAAGTGAGTATCATTCTTTTAAAAACCTTATGTATGTTGCCGTTCCAAGCAGTGTTAATGTACAATGTCACACTAATAACGATCTCCACGCAAAGGTACGTTATGTGGAATGTAATATTTTTTCACACTAAGAACGATCTCCACGCAAAGGCACGTTATGTGGAATGTAATATTTTTTCAGAAATATATAAGCAATAGATAATGCTCAACTAGTAAATCACAAACTTCTTAACCGATCAACCAAACTACAAGCGGCACTACCGTAAACTAAGTTGAAAAGCTAAAACCTAGAGGATTGCCATGAATTGAAATGAAAGATTAAATAGAAAAAGATACATTTCATTCTGCGAGAGTTGAGATCTCACTCACACAGGAGTACCGTGAAGGATGATAAGGTATCCCCCTACTAACACACTGAAGAAAAAATGAATAACAAAATATGGCATAAATATTTCAATATGGCACATTGTTCTTTCACCGGAGTCTGTTTACCAACTTGAAATGAGAAAATTCGTGCAGTGTCACCGCCCTGCTAACGAGCACACTAAGTGCAGGATCTTCAAGGTAGACGAACTCCAATCTATCTTGTCACGTTTAATTGATCCTAAGACAATTTTGAGCACGCATCGTAGCAGACATCAAAATGAGGAACCTCCTGTGGCTAACAAACATCACTTCTATCGCTGAGGTCTTCCTTGCCCGGGAGTGATTCACAACTTTGTAATTCGTCACCGCGCTCGAGTGGCAAGCGACAATAGTTGTAAAAATCCAATCCGACCTACAATAATACACATTTTGGGTTATTCAAACTACGTCTATAGTGTTCAAGGTCTTCACTACAGGATACCTATTTGTGGTTCTCCACTCTGAAAAATCTCTTCCCGGGAGCTGCTGCCCATACTTAGCTGCTTGGCTCTCCGGATTACGTCACGTCTTAACCACGGGTGCCAACGTTTCGTCCGCCACTCTGCGATCTTCCTCAGGGCGAAATGCCCGGATGCTGAATGCATTTCGCCCTGAGGAAGGTCGCAGATTGGCGACCGAAACCTTGGCACCTGTGCCTAGGACGCGGCACCTCCCGGGCAGCCAAGCAGCTCCTGACTCCGGCCGCGGGTGCCAACGCTCCCTGCTGTCAACCAGTCTTTACTTTGTCACGCTCCCCGGGACCGATTCACACCTCCATAATTGCGAAAACGCGTCATACGAAACCGCTGTCGTCGGCCGAGCGGAAGCAGCGAACGGGTCAGTGCGGGGATTCGCGGAACGGCGGCGCGCACGCGAACGCCGGAGCGCTCCTCCGCGGCGGCACTAAGCGACCCGAAATCGCCGCGGCGCGCCGGGGCCCCTGCTCCCCGTTAGCGACGCCCATCCGCCCGTTCGTTTAGCAAGCACGCGATTCGCGGAAGCGCCGGGCCGCCCCGCGCGCGCCCACGGACGCAAACGCAGCGGCAGGCGCACCCTCTTCCGCGCCAGCCGACGCTGCAAGCCAAATTTGCTCGCGCGCGTCGCTCGAGTTTCGCGTTTCCGAAAACGAGTGGAGACGTAGCCTCCACCACAGCGAAACGCGCTCGGCGAATTCTTATTCGTTAAACCCCTTAGAGGACAACCGACACCGACTGAATGTAAATAGGTCTACAAGAGTGCATAAATAAAGTAATGTAGGATGTTTGAAGGAACACAATATTGTAGGGAGTTTGGATGTGGCAACCGCCAAGTCATTTTGTCCACATAACAGTAAAGTAAAGGAATTTTATTTGCTTAAAATATGTACTGTTTGTAGGAATGCCAGTGAACAACTCCTGTAATATCTCATTTACCTCTGACATAATTGTAAACGTCGACGTCACATAACTATCTTTTTCCAGCAAGTAATGAAACATACTTGGCTGGATAGAATTTGGATAGATTGGGTATGCTGTAGAACATTTTCATTGAGCTACTAAACTCTGAGGAATGAAGAAAATCCAATCGCTCATAGTAATGATCTTGAAAAGTATGAGAACTTACATATACTAGAATACTGTGTATAGGTTCATAAACATGCATGGGCGAATACAGAGAACTACGAAGAAAACGGATATTTCTAATAAACCTCCATTTTCTTCCAGCTAATTTTATTGCACCTGTTGTTTAATGTCCATTATGCAGTGCCCATTCGCTTCTTTCATATTAAATATTATTTTACTTATTTTTTTTAAGAAATTTTTATCATCGTCCACCATCATTAGGGGAGAAAGAATATCGTCACGGCTTGTTCCCCAGTCCAAACCCGTTCAATCATTCTCTACGCACTTCCCACCGCGTTTAGCACGACTGTCAACACGCAGCTGCGGGTGCCTGAGGCGTCCTCAAAGGCCTCGTCGTCGGGAGAGGCGGCGCCCCGCACCTACGGCAACGCAGTCCGCGGGAGGCGCGCAAGCGGTGGCGGCGGCGGCCGAAGGTCGCGCCCGCACGTGGCCGGCACGGACGCATGCGCCGCACACGCACTACCGAACAGGAGTAAACGACGAGCTTGGAAAGGGGGAAAACAGAGGACAAAGCATACCGCTTCAAAATGTGTCACTTTTCCTGTACGGCTTCATGCGCCACTTTTCCACAGGAATTAGTTATACGGGACAATGAATTATTACAAGTTATCAAAGTTTCGAAAAGCGACATCTCCAGCTCATGGAACGATTATATACACCAGCCTTCAAACTTGTAAGAGATCATTAGTCTTTCTAACGTTATAAAAGAAATATTGTTGGTGACCATTGTACCAAACGGTAACCTTCAATGCAGGTTACTTCATTTCATTTACATAAAGTTTGGAAGGCGTCGTTCATTAGCAAAGAAAGGCTACGCGCGCCATTCGGGTCGCTTTATCCGCGTGCGCCGCGGCCGGGACGCCTGTTTTTCTGCGCGTCCGCTCGCCTGCCTGTTCGACGTCCGCCCGGCGCGGCGCGGCGCGAGCTCATTAACTAATGTAACTCGCGAGGCACGGGCAGGGGGCCGGGGAAATAAAAAGACGTGATAAGCGCGAGAGCGCGAAGGCGAAGGCGAAGGCCGGCAAAAAACGCAGCAAGTGCGAGCGGACAGGCCCGGAAACGGATCGCGCGCGTCATTTTTATTGGCGGCTGCCGCTCCGCTCGCCGGCCATTACAGCGCTCCTAATTCGCGCGATACCGCGTGGCGGCTAGCGAGGCCTTCCGCAGCTTCGCCGGCAGCGGCGGCGAGTGTGAGGGAGGGGGCGGTGCGCAGCAAAGAACACATCCGCCCGATGTGTTGGTTTTGGCTTGTCTGCCATGACGGAAGCGTTAACTACTGCGCCGCATTATAAGCCCTTTGGCTCGCACGCAGTTCGAAAACTCAAAGCCCGTCTACACTGAGTATCATCCTGAGTTGCGGCAGAGAGCTTTAATGCGAGTGGCTGTCTTTCGACACCTGCAATGATGTGAATGGTGGTGATTGCAGATCGATCGGAACAGCGGAAGTCTGCAAATTCATGCGTGCATGCATTATCTGACAAGATTACAACCATGAACAATATGTTATTCGGACGGTCGAACATGCGATTACCGAGTACACATTATGTGACAAACATACTGAAAACAGACTTTTGCGGCCTCATACAATGCAACTTTCCAACAATGACTTGCACTGAGAGAGGCCTTAAGCTGAGTTCGATGAGAAAACATTAAGTTGAAAATATGAGGAAATCAAAACACTCAGAAACAAAAATAATAATAATAAATTAAGTACCTCACTGCAAAACAACTACCTAAAGACGGCAGCACACCTATCTGAACGCTTGCATCTACCTAAAACACTCCACCCGGCCGGGCGAAGCGTGCAGCGGCAGCTCGGGCATCCGCGAGAAAACGAAGCCGCAAAGTGAAACCGAACCGTTTTCTAGGCGCGCCTCCTTCACGCGCGATAGCATCGGCGCGGGAACGCAGCAGCCGACGCGGCGCGGCGCGACGCGACGCGAGGGCTGTAATTTGGTGGCGGGCGGGGCGCGCCCGCCGCGCGGGGGACTCCCCTCTGCAAACAGCCCGAACATTACGCAGCAGCGCATGACGCGGCGGCCGTGATCGGGCGGCAGCGGGTGCGGATGAGCCACACGATACAAAGGGTACACAGTGGAAGAGCACGAATGCAGGAATGATAGAAAATATGTTTTCGCTGGGACTATCAGATAACATTAGTAAATGATTTATAAGCTCACTGTTTAGCAGAAAGTATCGAAACGCAATTTACATTGGAACGATACGACCAGAAAAAAAAAATACTGACATAATTAAGAGGGCAGGGAAGAAAAGGATGTATAAGCAACTGCAGAGAGCAACCGCGCATTGAAAAGACGTCCATCGAATCAAAGAAGGAACAGGCTGCAAGCCGAGGGAAGGGAAGGGAAGTAAGAGTGGAGTCGGCGGAAGCCACGCTCCCCATGGTGACCCACCGCAAAGCGCAGCGGCGGCCGCGGCGGCGCGCTCAAATACTCTGCGGCGAAACGCCGCGTAATGTTCGCTAATGATACACCTGCTAGTGCCTCGACAACAAGTGCGAGAGTCGCGCCGCCGCCGAAGCCTCCCATCCCGCGCCGGCCCCGCTCCCTGCTCTCACACGCTCGCTTCGCCCGCAACCCGCCGCCACGAGTAAATACCTCCATCGTAAAATTACCACTGAATTACATTTCTCCCGCTAAACACGAATCATCATTCAAAACTGCCACTTTTTTAATCACTGAATTCATTTTCCCAATATTCTTACGTTATAAATATTGTTCTTAGTTTTATAACATGTAATAAAATATTATAAAAGTATGTCTAAGCGGGATTTTTAAAATGTTTCTAAAATTAATTTCGTAACCTTCGTCTTCTTAGTTCTGAAAAATAACTATTTTAGATATTACTACTCCATTCAATTGTGGAGTGATTTAATACATTTCACTACTTTAATCTTGATTGTAAGTACTCGTAAGAAAATAAGAAAAAAGTCGTAAAGACTAGAGTAAAAATACTTTCGTGTAATGTAACTTTCTGGAAGAACGATGTTTGTATGACCCGATTATCGCAGCAAGCATCCGCGGTTATTTTTGACACGAGAGATCCCGTTACACCCATCAAGTTTCTCCTAAACCGGTATAGGCGGGTGCCGTAAAATTTGAATATAAATTCCTACATTGCTGGTGAAGGTGTGCGGAACAAGGCAGGCGACAAGGGATGACTATTAAGACACTCAATCTTAGTCTAATCTAATATTGTTTTTTACTTTGTGCAACTATCTGTAAGACATGCATACACAAGTTACCCGAGAGCAAGAAGTAACACGAATGTCTATGAAAAGTACTTGTTTACAACCATAGTCATCAAACTCGATAGGAAAAAGATAGTCAACAAAACAAGAAAGATGCCAAAACACATCAATATCATCAATGCTTGACACATAAGAAAATTCATGCACACCCATGGCTTGCAAATCAATCTCAATCTTCATTATGTTCAAAGAATTGAAGAAAAATAACTGTAGGTGACCCTTTCCAGGATTGCTTAAAAGGAAAACAGATTTGTATCAGTGCGAAAATAGTACGTGACCACGCCGTAAGTACATAAGGAACAAACGTGGAACGGCGGCTACCGAGAATCTATGCTCGCGCACCCAACGGAAATCGCCGAGGCTGGACTGCAGAGCCAGTTCCAGCCCAGACGAGACGAGACGCAAAAGAGCGCGTCGCCCACAGCTATGTTTACAGCGGGGGCGCATTGCGGAAGACAATACCTCCGACCCCCCTCCCGGCCCCCGAGCCGCCCGGGCTGTTCACCCTGATCGAGTTCTGCTCGAGATGTATCACGGCACTGCCACGAGTCACGAGTGACTGAACACGACGTGTACCCCGGGCGTAAGTCGGAAGCGGGCGAGCGGTCCGCCGGCGACGGCGACGGTGGCGTCTGGCCTTCGCGCGCACGTTGGCACGGCGCTCGCCCTCGCCCTCCTCGCCGTCGCCGTCGCCTTCGCCCGCGGGCGCGCTGCCAAGCCCCGCGGCGCGGCGCACGCTCCAGCGCTCGCCTGCCTTCCACACACTTGTTCCCACTTGCTTCCACTTCTCTGAACGCTTCCCCGGCGCCCGGCCGCTCGCTCCGCACGCCCCCGCACCCGACGCTCCCTCCGCCCCGCGCGGCTGCGAGCACCACCGCGCATGAATGTCATAGCGTGTCGCATGTTCCTTTACACACGAGGTTCCAAAACGCACGACCCCAGGGAGGCCATTTAGACCACTTTTGGAGCCACTGCTTTACACTTTCTACGTTTCTGGAAGATACCTCAAAATCACAAATGAACATGTTATCTCAAACGTGACGCCATGAACCCTCATTAGATACGCAAGTCAATCAAAATTATTTACGAACAATTAGCTCGACAATATTTTTTTATCATCTTAAAGTGAGATCAATTGTATTAGCAAACAAATAGCACCCAAGAACGAGACACGTGTTAGCACTGTTTAGGATACCAAGTCGTGTTATTGAATGCCCTTCATCATAAACTTGTCTGCAAAGTTTTCCGTTCGTACGACTGAACATTTTGCGTCTCGCGTCATGTTCCAAAGTAAGTGAACTAATGAGTGTGACAGTGAATGTTGACCCACGCGCGCATGCAGAAGGCAGGGGAAAGGGAGTGTAAATAAAGCAAGAGCACTACAGCCGACAGAACAACAAAACTAACTCTGCAGCGCATATCAAATGAGAACCACTTGTCGCACGAAGGGAATCGGCAAAGGCGGATATTCCCGGATAAGCAGAGAAGAATGATGGCCAGATTCTATTCTACCCGCGCTTCCTTCACCTTCCACCTAACCTTTTGCTAAGCGAAATTCCGGTAGAGCAAGGGGTACCTACGGCCCCACAGACGTTTTCGAATTTCCAGTTTCAGTCAACAGCAAAAAACGGAAAACCCACCGAGAAGGTAGCCATCAAAAATTTACAGACATTCCCGTTATTGGGACTTCATTAACGAGGTAAACACGTGTACAGATACGATAATTACTCTGCGATAACTTTTAATAAAAGCGCAGGGCGATTAATTGCAGAGATACCGAGGGACCGTCCGTCTGCCACGAGGGGGCGAGGGCTTCGAGGGTGCGGCTGCCGCTAAGGGGAAGCTCCTGGACCGCGGGCGAGCGGCGCGGCGCCTCGAGCAAATGAAGATAGGAAGAGGCGTCGCCGGGTTTTCGGGATAGCGCGTCAGCGGCGAGGCGAGGCAAGGCGCTGGGCAGCTTGCAGCGGGGCTATCGCGATCTCAACGATGCGCGTGCATGCGATCGCCCCGATGCAAGCCACGTCGACCGGTTTCCTACGGCGCAGCGCCGACTGCAGGATATTGGCGGAAGGGGAAGGTGCACTTGGCATACGAATTGAATTCTACGGCATCGGTTGAAACATCTCAGAATTAAAAAATAAAGAATAGAAAAAAGTTTTTTTATAAGAAAATAAATATGAAAGTAAAACCAATGATTTTTTTCTTTTTAATTTAACCCTAAAACATGACGCGACTTCGAAGTGTTTCAGAAGGGAAACTTCATAATTTGCGATTGAGATTCCAAGAGCACTCCTGCAATCCAACGATTACACGGTCGTCTCCCCAAAGTAAGAAATATCCGTCGTGATGGAAACAATTGTGAGCCGTAAGTTCACAGAAGCAATTCAATGGAGTTATGCAACAGACTGCACGTCCTAGAAAGTAATGACAGAAATTACACGGCTTTGGAGTAAAAACGAAGACATCGTTGCGAATTCTTTAGAAAGCTTTATAGGTTATTATACTGTTTTTTAAACTTCACTCCGCACGGCTATGCGCTGACGTTCAAGTCTACAGAATCGTCACCAGAAGGGCGAATCCGAGAATATTCTTGCAAGGCAAAGGATCTAGAACCAACCGCACTCCCGAAAGGGGTAGAGGGCGCGAGGAATCGTGAAGGCGTCACTTCCCCTAGAAGCAATGCCAAGAGCGCTCATCCGAACGCGGGCGCCGCGATTAATAACAGGGGCGGGTCCAAGCAGGAAACGCGGCATCGGCGCCCTCGCGACCGCTGCCGCCACCGGCGGCGTAAGGCCCCGCCAAGAGCAGCGCGGCGCTCGTCCCTGCCCAAACGCGACCGGAGCTGCCGATGGGCCACTAATCGGATTTGCCAGCGCAATGATTCATTTCCCAGCGCACCCTCCCCGCGGGCGCCGTGGAAGCTGGGAACCCCCGGCGGCCGCGTGCTCCTTCGCACCCGACGGCGGTCTCCGCCGCCGGCTTCTGGGAATCCGCGCGCCGCGTCGCGCCGCGCCGACCAGCGCAAGGCTGCCGTCGCGATGCTAGTCGGGATAGCGGCGTGATGGAGAGCCGCCTCGACTAGTTCCCCTGGCCCTGCCTCTCCTGCTTCTTCTCTACGCGGCCCCCGTCTGCCCTGGCGGACCGCTTCTCCCCGAGGCGAGATCGAATATAGACCTGCGGGAACCGCGCGCATCAGGCCAAGGTGAAGGCTGAACCTGATACGCACCACAAACATCGACCGCGAAACGGGGCTGCCGATATTCAAACGGACCGGCGCCATCGCACGTTAGCACGCGGAACGAGTTTTCGGGCGCGGCGGCGGCTGCCGGAGCGACGGTGGCTTTTGTGCGCCGCTTGAAGAATGGCTCCTCTCCGGCGGGCGGCGATGAGCCCCGCGGAGTGCTTTAACGGGACCCGCGAGCGCGAGATGGCGCTTCATTGCGCGAACAGGAAAAGCGGGAGAGGGGGGAGGGGGCAGAGTGTCTCGGCGGAGAAGACACGCGGAGTGTTTGTCATCGGCAGTCCACAATGCATTTCTGCCTGTGCACTTTGCGCCGAGCACAAACTCCCTATTAGCGAAGAGCGACGAGGAAGCGACAGGGGCGAGGGCTTGAGAACGCAACGCGACGCGACGCGACGGGACGCCGCCAACCCCGCGGAGACAAGCGGCGCGAGGGCGCGGGGGCGTGGGTGGCGGGGGCGGCGCCGATGGTGCGTGGCGGCCCGGCCGCAGCGTCGGGCGAAGGCACTCGCCCGGAACACGCCGTGCGCGCGTCCGTTTGCATAACGGGGACCGGCGCGAGAACGCGCGGGGCGCGGAGAGGAACATGACACGACGTCGCGAGCGCGCCCTCCAGAGCTGCCTCACGCCGTCGCTGGCGGATTAGCGCAGACGAGCGGGCAAGGCGGACTTCGCAGGCGCCCGAATGGCACAAAGGCATTTTATTTATACACCTACAGTGTATCCATAATATGTACAAATGTGTAAATAAAATTTCCAATCCAATATAATTGTACAGTGTAAACATACTTCGTCTTAAACAAGTACATTATTCGAAGGAACGAAAACGACCGACGAGCTAGTTAGTTTCCATCAGCGGCATCAAATTCTTTCTGGCAAAATTAAACGAATAATACTATTTTAAAAGAACATTTCTCTTAGACAGAATTCTACGAAGAATACTGAAATTCAGACCCTTCATTGAATCCCAAGTATATTACTTATCACAATACCGTGAACCCAAAATTGCTACTATTCTCAAAAGACTTTAATTAAGTTATTTAATTTTTCAAGTGTCACTTAAGCATCAAAACGGTACAATGGTTAAAGAGATAAAAACCCCCAGTATACTATTACGAATTTATAAAACCATGTGTGTTATGAACTTCAATAAAAGTTATCTCCATTCAAACATCCTACACAGATGCATAAAAATATATATGTACATTCGTTTCACATGGATCAACCATATTATTCCAAGAAATTGCAGTTTGCAACTTGATATTTCAAAAATTTAAACAACGGAAAGTCAATGAACTTGTATATTTACAATAAAGGAACATTCATCATGGAACTCGCCAGGAGAATGGATCCGCGCCAGAAGCAAACCTGCGCCCCGGGAAGGGGCAGGGATGAGGGTACCAGGCGACTCTCATTTCCCGATTCACCGGAGACAAGCCGTCATTAGGCAACAAAAGTACGAGGCGGCGGTGGCAGCGGCAGCGGGGACGAGGCCAACTCGGCGACCTTAATGCGAGTGGCCGGCCGGGCGAAGGGGAGGGGACCGTTACAGCAAAGCGCGTGTGTGTGCCGTTATGCGTCGATGGGGGGCGCGCTCGAGAGGGGACAAATGGACAGGAGGAGAGGTTCAAGAGGGCACGCAAAAAGGCCGGGAACACAAACTGCCCTCAAGACCCGAATGTTTCGCGATCTCGGCAGGTTCACAATCGCAGCCTCTCGGGACTTATGACAACTTTCTGAGAAACGTGATGAAACGGATGAAGCCTCCTTTCGCATACCACCCGTACACCGCACAGGATGAGGCGAGACAGCCTCAGTCGCACTATCCCCCCCCCCCACATCCTAACAACCTCGTTGTCAGTTGCCGCAAATTCAAATGAAACTATTCTATTTCTATTTCTAAAACCAGAATGGAAGAATGCACACACGTGTCAAAGTTCGTATTTTTAAGTATCAAAGCACTAGTGTTCAATAACATGCAACTATATATACTGTGTTTTTCAGAATTAAACACAGCATACATTATATTTATCTACGTGCAATCATCATTGCATTCATCTACGAATGTCGAGAAAAAAAGGCTAACTTACTGAAACAGAACAAGGACATGAGTAATAAATGGTTTAAATTTTTTTCGTAGAGCCTAATTTCACAGTCCAAATAACTAGGATATAGAATACTGAAATAACGCGCATAAAACGAATACAATAGAAAAAATATGATAAAAGAAATTGCAATGAAATAGGCGGAAAGGGGGAATATTCACATCAACCCTGACGCGCCCAGACATTCCATCTTCCCCGGGGAAGAGTCGCGGAGACGATCTGATTAATTGGTGAGCCTGCGGTGCCACCCTGGGGCCGCTCGCGGCGCAGACAGGCCGAGGCGCGGCGCGGCGCAGCGGAGCGGAGAGAAGCCCAGCGCAGCGCGCGCACGAGAGCACGCCAAACATTCCGGCGCCGAGGGCCGATGCACCTCTCGAACGAGGCGCGTCGCGGCGCGGC
>BOPP01000180.1:1027467-1090144 GCA_017312745.1 Gryllus bimaculatus
CACGGCGCCGCCCCCACCTCGACTCGGCCTGCGGACGCCCGGGCGAAGCAGCCGATCTCTTCCTGCGCAGCGTCTCTCAGAGTAAACATCTAGGGCATCTAGAGAGGTCGAAGATGGTCGGTATGTTTCCAATGAACATTTCATGCACGAAATTACACCAGTGACATTTGCCACGGATTGTTAGAACTCCAAATGCAATGGTGTTCGGCAGGTCACTTTCAGACGCAGTCAGAGAGATTTCGTGTACCCGCCGATCATCACTGCACGACACGTTGCCTAACAATCAGGGGTAATGTCATGTGCACCTTCGTTATATGAAATTTCAAGTTTCCAAATTTACTGGAAAATTTACTGGATCAACCTCTCTACATACCCTAGAAGTTTGTGGGATTTACTCAGAGACACTTGTACACTCCACTTACGAAACACTAACCAAGGCATTCGTTTAAAAATGTTCGCAATTTTACAGGTAAATGCTGGTTCGTACTAAAAACAATAAGTTCCTGTGGCACTCAGACCGTTTGACATTACAACGTTCCTCTAAGCGCGGTAAATCCATGTTCAAGCCAACGCAATTCCATGCCCCTCGTATTGGCTTTGCCGAACAAAACTCAAACGCTTTCATATTTTTAATATAATCCCACAAGTTCCATTATATTTGAAAGAATACGTTCCTTCCTTCATGACTGTTCATATCTTGTTGACTGATTGATTAGTGTTTCGGCTAACCTAGTTTCCCTAACCAGGTATCTCCCACCAGCGAAGCACCACCCAGCTGGGATAATCTCCGGACTGGTGTCGGCATGTGTGGTAGGGTCGTGAATGTAAGTATGCGTGTGTCAGCAAGGGTTGAGGATAGAACAATGAAGAGGAAGGAAAGATCGCACGGGGTCCGTGGTATGTTTGTTAGAGTACTGCTCTGGTACTCACCTGGTATTGATCGGAGAAATAAAGGAAAACTAACGATCAGAGCAGCCGGCCACTAGAAGTCTCTTCAAAGGGCAGCTGAATTCGACTTAACGAGCTAGCTAGCTTGTATCGAAAATCCTGCCACCGTCGGGATACGAACCCAAGGATCTCCCGGTCAGAGGCACTGCAGAGATATCAATTGATGCCCTGAGCCACCTAAGCCTTTTTGTTTTTGGTATCTTGTTTTTCTGTGACAAATTGTAGGTACGTTCTTTTCAATACGCATGTATTGCACAGCAGCATCCCAGCTGTAGAGTGCCCCACAACCATTGCGAAATTACAACCGATACCGCGTTCGAATGATACTACCCCAACGCCAGGGATTCCGAGCACCCGCGCGCAATGTGGAAGCGAGCCACCTGTGGAGGCAGCGCCAGCGTGTGCTCAACCGACGGGGAGGCGGCGCATCCCGGTGGTCGGGTTGGAGAGGGGCCCCGGTCATTAAGCTGTTTGCAATCGCCGTGCGCGATCTCGGGCCGTCCGTCTCTCGCGGGCCTCTCGCCCCGCGCCGGTAATTAACAACGGAAACACCACGTGCACGCGGAAAAAACTCGGACCGTAAAATCCCGAAAAATCGAACCTCCGTTTGGCTGGGCGCGTTTCCAACTCGACGCAAGAAATTAACTCATTGTAATAAGGCAAGAAATGTGAGAAAGAATGTGTTTGGAATAAGCCAATTCCGTCAACAAAAGAGAGAAAAGTACACGAAACACTTAAAATATTCGAAATGTTTTCCACGGTGAATCTCTCAAACAACTTCATGGGTTTCGAAACGTTTTTCAATTTTTGCCCGCAACTTACTGCATTTGGCTGTGAATTGCTTATAGCATAAATCGGTCATAAGTAATATGTATACAAAATGACACGAAATATCGGTCACGGTCGCGGCCCCTATTGGATTGAACGTTATGGTAACTGTGAAGATGACATGACATGGTGATGGTAGGGGGATGATGTCAGGACGAACACAAATGCAACCATGCCCGAGGCGGGACTCGATCCTTCAGTGCGAGTCGCTACGACACTACTGCCTTAACGATCTCGGCCATCAGGGCGACGAAATATATTTAATAAAACTCGATAAAACTCGTACGACCCAAGATCACAATGAACATCAGAAGATAGGTAAGTTCGTAAGCCCTGTACATAGAAATGATATTACAAAGCGTATCTCTCCTTGTTCTAAAAGTTCAATGATGGCTAAAATTCATGTTTACAATAGAACAGTAAGATCACTACAGAAAACCTCCCAGAGATGATCCCAATACAAATCACAAAGCATATTTTAATATTCTATATTCAGTTTTATTCTCTTTAACTCAAAATAATCCATGATTCAATTTTCGTAAGTGATCTAGGTGTGAGGCACATATCTTGTAATTGCGTATGTTGTGCATTATTGCTAAATACAACTTTACTATAATTTTAACAATTTTTTTCGTACCTTTCATGTAATTATCTCAGTTGTAGTGAAGTCACAGAAGCAAAGCATCATTATGACAAAACTGAAATTCAACAGAACCTCAGATTCTCACAATGACATTAAGTTAGGTATGTCTAATCGACGATCTGGTAAGACAAATCATGTTCAGAAAAAAAAAACGATATTACTTTTCTGGAATGTTCTACACTTCCGTGTCTAACAGAGTTTTAATTGCAGGACCTCGACTCCCCGGGTCATGTGAAAAGCGAGTCCGTTACACCCGCTCCCTCATCTAGAATCAGCTGTGCGAGCCAAGTCCTCGCCCCAGCTACAATCGCAAACAACGTATCCCTGAAATTGAAAAACGAGCCAGCTGTAGCAAAAAAGTTCAATGTCACAGCGTCCTAATGACGCAGCAAACAGTCGTGTTCCGTTCCGCAGCCGGTGCAGGCGCCGAGGTGTCAAATTACAACGTCGCGTCGCGAGGGTTAATGCTCTCAAGTCGCGCATTCTCAAGGAAGTAGAAAAGGTGGCGGTGGCGGCGGAGACCATCATTCGCGACCTCTGGACAAAATGTCTAACGACTCTCCTCTTCGGCACACTGTCGGCATGTAGGATCGCCCCCGCTTATGTTCTAATAGGTCACAGCCCTCGCTCCCTCGTGCAAGCCATGAAGGTTGCACCAAGTGAACTACGTACGTTTGGAATCCGTTCTCTCGTCTCAGGTTTCAGTTTTGGTTCAAACTTTCCTTCAGCACAAGATCTCTTTACATCACACAACATTACAATATTAACGAATAGCTAAAAAATGCAGGATAAGATGAAGTTTAGCTTTTTGAAGTCCAACCTGTAATACCTGCATGGGAACCGTGTGAACTTAGACAACAGGAACTCACTGCAATTATATTTGCAATCCAAATAAAAAACTTGTCGATTTCAAAAACCAATAGTGTGAGGCATCATTCTTCAAACATTGAATACGATCGTTCACAGATTCATTTTCAATCAAGATTATACGTGACTTCTACCATAATTACGAGAAATTAGTATTTAAACATATCCTTACTTGCATATCAAGGAGTGAAAAAAAGTCACGCTCTGAGCGTTTGGAGCTCGTGCGAGTGGGAGAAAGGGTCGGTGCTGGAGGGTGAGGTCGGTGGCGAGTGGAGCAGGGGGAGGGGAGAGGAGGGGGGCGAGAGGGACGGGGCGCGGCCGCCCGCGCGTGCTCGAGGGCGTCGCACCTTGCGAACGACCTTGCCAAAAGCGCAGGGCGGGGCGAGGCGGGGCGAAGACCGTCTGGGAAGCAGGCAGGCGGGAGCGAGGTTGGGGCGGAGCCAAAAAAGCCCGGCCGCAGCCAATGCAGTGCCACTGCTCGCTCTGCCCTCCCGGCACTACTGGCAATCCCCCTAGCCGGCGCGCCACCGCCCGAAAAAACCGCACAACACTCGTGCACATCTACCGAAAGCTTCCGCTACACCAGATAAACATGCGAATATCCCAATACAAATCTAATTTAAGTGTTCCACGTGAACAATTTGGATGCTAACCATAATTTCTGTACTGTAGCTGTTTTGAATAGTGATGTGCATTTGCCTCTAGGAAATTAAATTACGTGTCTCTGCTTGTCCCCTGCCAACGCGAGATGACGTGAGATTTTTCAATGCTCCCGACAACTGACTCTGAAATGTATTACTGAAAACAAACAACGTGTACACCTGGATTTCACATCTGTCAGTCTGATCAACGACCTCCAAAACGTACCGTTCAAAATATTTTATCTTTCTGCTCTCTGATATGGAAATAATTCTAAAGAACTGTTTTGATTTTTTTCCAACAAATTTTGATACAACTATAAATTGCTAAGTTTTTTGTCGCTCATCACATATTTCTTACCTATTTCATTACTTATATGAACACAAAGATCCTGTACAATTGAAACGAGTTAAGTTACTAATTTTCTTGGAAATACGGCAAATATAATTTTCAATTTGATGTTCGAATACTTCAGGATCGCTGAGGATGACCCACTCTTCATTTCGTTTCTTTCTTTCCTCTCACTAAGAGCTTTCAGTTCTTCCATTTGAACGGGCAGGGTCGCCTTCTAAGCTGGCGTGTCCTCACGGAATGAAAGCTGGAGGCAAGCAGTCACGTATATAACACGCAGTATCTGTGTTCGGCGGTAAAATTTTCTATGCTCCTTGCCACTTCCTTAGAATAGTTATTAACACATATTGCGGTGGTGCGTTATTGTTTGGGATGCACGAAGCGCTGAAAATGAGCGATGAAGTCGAAAAGCTTTCCGCGAGCTCCCGAAAGAAAATTTACAATTTATTTGATAACTGTACTTTTATAGAGTTTTGATAACGAACAGCCGTTTCAAACAAAGAAGACTATGACTTCAACAAACATTTCTAAATCTCCAATTGATTCCACAATATGCAAATCTAATTTCAGCGAAGATTTGGTAAGCGGTTCATTTACGATTTCCCTTATACAAAATCGGCGGCTTAATTAGAAAATAAACTTTGGGTTTCATACAAAAATATGCAAACAAAAAAATAGTGAAAGATAACTTTTACTAAACCAAAATCATCCGTATCTGAAAAATACGCGGGAATTTTTTAACAAAAAATCTAACATAGACAAACCAGAAACGTGTTGCATTTATGGAACTGCTGCATTGAATCAAAATTGGATTCACTATACAATGCTTATTTTATTGTGAGGAAACGTTTTTAATATGATGTTTATCTGGTTGAATCTAAAAATATTGGAGAGTAACATTCACGAAGAAACCGTAAGATATTTTGATGATTCCAAGGCCTACAGAAGTACAAGAAAATTATTTTCTTTCTTATATATTTTCGAAAGTAAAGGAGGGAATATGTGAGAGGAATATTAAGGTGGCATGTCTAGTAGGTGCATCATTTCTAAAAATATCCGATCCCTACTGATAACATGAAACCACACCCAAGGGGTGCCAACGAGCATTTAAGTCAAGATATTTGACTCACTCCAGTGATGACTAAAACAAAGACTTAATTCTCTTCGTCAAAATGTCAGCTGTCACAAAATGAGGCAGTCTTCTTCTACTGCGTCTTGTTTTTGTTTAGCGCGGCAGACAAGTCAACAGAAATGTTGAAGTCTAACATATACACAAGAGTAAACAACTCAAAGCGACAACAGAGCTGCTTCAGTCGGCCAAACCTGGGACACAAAAGCGCTACACAAAATCATGCTGTCAAGAGATTCGTGGACAGAAGAAAACACGTTAAGTTAGTTCTCACAGACTTTTAACACCTGAGCGTCCGCTATCTACAGGAAGTTGCGTCTCCAGAGAACTGATGATGATTCACACACGCAGGTGAGAGTTATCATGAATTGCTGGCAGAAGTAATATTCAAAATGCAAAAGGTGGACTTGCTAATTGAAATTCACAAATGATATAAATTAGTATCAGTAAATTACCAGTGTCAAGCGGTAAATTATCAGTATAAATCAGTAAATTATTACTTCAACCTAGTGGTGCTAAGACAGCATGTACTTGCAAAATTGCACATGGCCTTATTTCAAAATCCATCTCTAACGAACATATTTCATTAAAGGAAAAAATATCTTTCTTCGTTGTTGTAAGAAGACGCCGAAAAATTACTGAATTTTTCCAACATTCGAAAAATCAGGGTTTTCAACGAACATGAGACCTGCACTATTCTCTTAAACGTACTTTACACTACCAACAACAAAATTTAATAAAAAACGATAGGGCTAGTTTTATTTTGAAAATGTCCCAAGGGTTTATTTAAGTACTCCCGAAAAGTAAAATATCGGTTTCGAATTCAAGAGACCGCAACGTTAGCCAGATCGATTGAGGAATATCAATTTCTGAGAAAATCGCATGAACGGTTTAGCCTCTAGCGTTGTTCACGGACGGACGTTTGGCTGTCATTCGATTTTTCGATATGAAGGACACACTCAAAACATGGATTATGGCTACACCACATGTTAGAGGATTTTTTTCTTCTTCTAAAGTTAGAAAATGGATTTTCCCCTTTTTCGTTACCGAGGCCCCGTAATAAGCGTTTTTCCTGCCGCAAATTCGCCGTTTTTTCGCGCAGCATTACATAACTTTCTCTATACTCCGTAGCGAAAAATAAAAAAAACCAACACAACTTTCACAAACTTTCAACTCTACAAATTAATCCCGTGCGCCAAAAAATACTAAGAAAATCTGTGATAACTACAACTAATCAATAAGATCTAACACAACTAATCAACAAGAAACATTTGCATAACGTCCAAGATGTAACACACTACAGACACATTATCCACATGAACGTAAACACAAATACCGCATTAAATCGTATTTTATTATTTCTGTAGTATATCGAATTTTAAGAAAGTGAAAGTCCTGTGAAGGGTTTCGTCGCTCATATTGTTCACAGGAAGACGCTTTACTGAAAACCACGTTTTCGGCATCACAGACAAACAAAACTTGGAGACCACGTATTGTGAAAGTAATCACTACAATAATTTAGAACGAGAAAAATTCATTTTCTAGGTATCAAGAACCCACAAAACGAGTTTGTTGTCTAAACCATTGGCACTTCTCGCTGCCCTAGACTTCGTAGTAGTGTATGAGAGTGTAAAAATCGGCGGCAAGGTCATCTGTAAAGCCTCCCTACTATTCACTGCCGAGTCGCCTGTCCTCTCATTCTTTCTGTTCACCAATAGCCAACGTGGGCTCTATCGGACCCTCTCCTGGAACCCAATGCCGGAAGCGCCGCGGCGCCCCGTACGCGCAGCGAGCAGAGCTGAGAGGACGATGTAAACCGCGCGGGGGAAAATGTAGCAGGGTGGTGCCAGTTGCGCACACGGGGTGAGGGTGGCGGGTTAACAGGAGGCAAAATGACCCGCCTAAATAAATTGTCCCGCCTTAAAGGAAGTTCAATCCCTCCTACTAAAACAGTTCTCAGAAACCAGTCTCACAAAAATCATGAAACGAAGCACACAGTAGAGCCAAGTGACGTAGAAATTATTGCTGTTACTAGTATTGAAAAGGGCTTCGACTCAGTCGAGAATGCTTAGGCAAAATAAGGGACATTCTGAAAGAACTGTTTGCATTATTTCCAATTCTCGTCAAATGATCATAACCAGGACTCGGAATCTGATGACTTAAAAATTCTTTGAAATTGATCAATAAAACGACTTGACAATAAGACGAAAATGACCTATAAAATGACTAACTAAAAAAAATAAGGGGAATTTTTTCAAATACTCGAAAAAGTTAATGGATATATGTTTTCAATGAACATTACAATTATAAATAAAATGTATTTATATAAAATTATATTTAATATAAAGTCTTTATTTTAGGAGGAAATGTAATCCTTTGCTCGGATCTTCCAACCGTCAGTTTTGGAAGGAGGAGGATGTTACCGAAGATCCGTGTAATTATGAGAGTTCGAAAAACAGAGTCCACTGCAGTAGCGAATTTCGTCATGAACTGAGGAAATACTTTGTTTTAGTGTGTCATTGTACATTCATGAAACATTCGCTACCAAACAAGCACGACAATGAAACAAAATTGCATTAAAATTACAAAAATTACGTAAAGGTCCAGAAAAATGACCTAAAAATTGAAAAATGGCAAGCAATTACCCAATAACTATACATTTTAATCATCTACATGTGATAAGCGTTCATTTACAAGGTAGCAACGTCTGGAATGCATCACTAAAAAGATGACATCAGAATCCGAGCACTCATCATAACACGTAACATCAACGCCCGATCATAGAGCAAGCCAATGTGGAACTAGGTGAGGGGAAACGAACGCAAGGTTTCCGAAGACAATTTACGGACCACCGCCAAATAATCGTAAAAGCTATAATGGAATCGAATTAAACCCAGCCTATGCGATGCCGACGCAACGACAATACGATAATCGCTTCACGAGAACCCCTTATTAGAATACTATATAGGCTGAATCTAAACTACCTTAAAATTCAGTTGCGTCACGACATGAGTCGTGTGAAAGAGTCTGTTCTTGCGAAATCGAAAACCATATTCCAGCCAGCGAAAAACTGGCGAGGTACTGCAGAGAAAACTGTACAAATGGCCCGAATCTACCACGAAATGGGGTCCTCGCCCATCTCACGCAAAATACTTCCTACGATGAGGCAGGGCGAAATTAGAGCATGTGCCGCTGGAGTTGCACTGTTAGTCGGCGATCGTGAAGCTAGACAGGCAGGACTCTGGAAAAGCGAGAGGTAGTAGACTTTGGCATGATGCATATAGTATGTCAGGTGTCTTTCAAATACTGAAAGGTTGGCGCGTGATCACGATTTCGATTTGTCCAACGTCCTTCCTCAAACGCGTGGCAGGATTTGGCCCGGAGAACAATCATTGACACTCGTTTTACCTTCCTTTCTTCTTCTTCTTTTTTTTTTTTTTGGCCGTCTAGGTGCGACCCAGAACGGGTGCGCTGCAACGGCCTCGTGTCAGCGATACGAATCGTGGGAAGAGGGGGCAGGGAGAGGGACGCCGCGACGGCTCCACCTGCGCACACCACGTCCGCCGCCAAGTCACACGCGAAATCCCTATCGCGACGCCTCCAGCTGGTGCACAGGTCATCCGAAGCCGCGTCCTTCAGGGTGACCTTGCGGCGATGGGGAGGGGCAGTTGCAGGAGGAAGGTGATACGGCTCAGCACGAGCCGACAGCAGCCTACGTCCGCGGCAGAAGAGGGCGAGCAGATGAAGAAGCTGGAGGAGGAGGAGGAGGAGGAGGAGGAGGAGGAAAGCGCAAGGACGTTGAAGGTCGCTTCAGCCCACGCGAACACCGCAGCCCAAGCTGCCACGCACAAAACCGTAATTTTACTCGCGATTAAGTCGCTATCCCACAAACGCAGCGATTTGCACATTGGATAGTTTGTTTTCAGAAAACTCAAGTATTATTTTACGAATAATTCTTGTTCGGTTATAAAAACGTCACATCTACTACATCGTGGACTGGAAGCTTATTCCGGAGAGATCTAACGATTTTCCTGTTAGCTATAAATTAACTCCGAAATTGTACTTTATTCTGCAGCAAGGCTGTCGCCGAAATGCAATCTGGCCACGAAATGGGGTTTCTAGTACGTCACCCACAACGCCCTATTGAAGTGTCGTACAGAAGCGTCTTCTCGACTTCCATGCCCTGAATGTACATGAATTAAACTGCTCTGTTTCTTTGCTGAAGGAAGCCATTAAGGTTTTCTCCTCTGACAACTCCTACAATTTCAAACGCATTTGAACATTCAACCGTAAACGAAATAATTTCTGCAACAACATACATACATCATGCAAAATATACATATACTAAATAATTTTTATAACCCATTCCACTCTGTTCACTTTCACAACAAATATCTTCTACCCCCTTAAATACTCATCCTTAACTTCCCCCATATGTTATACAGAAAAAAATGTAATATCACTAATGAATTGTGTATAAAACGCAAAATGAATGGGTGAAAACCAAAACGGTATAAGTGAAATTCTCTAAATTCTGAGAAAAACATGTTTATTTTAGACTATATTTCAGTGGCTATGTATTTTCGTGGTTTCAATGAACAATTGAAATGCCATGGTTTTAATGATGAAACAAAACATCACAATTCTACAGTACAAATGGACTTAAACAGATTTCTCAGTATTTATAAAATGACTCTTATATCGTTCCCCCTCACTCAAATATTTAACCTACTCTAAAGTTGTTGTTGTTTTTTTCCACGAGAAACTATTTTTATTAAGATTATTATTCTTGTCTATTGGACCAAAATGTTTTCAAATAAGACTTCAATTACTACCCTGATCCCCATAATACAATGAAACAAAAAAGTGCCTCTCCCCTACTTGTTTGTACGTCATGAATGAACATTAAGGAATTTTCAATTGCCCTGCGATAGAAAAATAGAATTTAAAATTGCCTATATCTCCCAAAAATATACAACCCCATTTTATAGTTATTCTCATTTAAGAATTAATTCATGACATTTATTACTTAAACTATTCACAAGTATTCACAACTAAAGAACTCCATACATTTTTTAATCTGAATTCCATGCAATCCCAAATGTTTAGTTGAAATGAGTATGACATTTCACATAAAACATTTGGACAAAATAATAATTTTTCAAAAAAAAATTCAATTTTCCCATAAAGGTAAACTTTGTAATCCATATTTACGCAAACCCACTGGAATTGAATTATCTAGTCATAAATATATATGTATGTATGTATTTTTTTTATTTTGTCAAACGAATAAGTTTTCAAGCAAAGTCTTGGTTAACTTTTCTCAATATCTCATATCCTTAAAATTTATAGTAATTATTCACAATCTGAAAGAAATTCTGAATGGAATTCATAAAAATTATACTTTGCATTGTATCTTTAAAAAAAAAAGATAATTGCTCATTTCTTACTTTTAGATGCAATTTGGGATAAAAATAACGGCAAACACAAAACAAATCATCCTCAAAGAAAATCCAATCCCCGTAGAATTTCCCAAGTGAATACGGTAAAGAAAGAAAAAATCACCCACAAACCCCGGGTAGTAAACATCAGCTACCAAGCCACCCAAATAAAAATATAAATTGAATTCTCGCATGTAACACTTATCACAAATTCTCAATGCATGAGCAACCTCACAATCAGTTCCAATGAAAAAAGAAATGATTCCCCTAATAACAGTCATTTTCCTGACTCCAAATTACAAGGTATGTTCCACAACAAAACAACCAGGAAGATAAGTACCTAGGAAAGTGTAATGAAGGCAATTCAAAAGTCAATGGTTCTTCAGCATTTACATTTTCATTATACAGCAATAAAAGCAAATAACAATTACAAACAGAGCTCTTGTTACTAACTCTGTTTACTTGCAGTAATCTTAATTTAAAAATTAACTATATTTCACCTGTTGCAGTATTTAAGTATTGAGAACACAGTACTTTACAATTTATTCCCGAAGTCAAGAAAAGATATTCCAAACTTTACTCGTGTTCATTTCCAAATAAGCAGAGGGGATGAAGGACAGTGATATTCAACATCTTACTTTAGTGAAATTAAAGAATAAAAAGAACAATGTGCTGACAAAAACAGTACTCACTAAATGTTGTGAAAAACTGATCATTGCAAATATAACATACTGACCAAACCCATATGAATACATTAAACATTTACAAAATTCATAAATATTGATATCTTTTGAATATTTAATGTATTGAACCACATTAACTTTTTCTCTTACAATTACCCTTACAGTAGATGTGCCGTATTTTGAAACTGCAGTGGTCAGGGCAAACTGAGAGACCATAAATTTGGATAAAGACAAAGATTAGTCAAATGCACCTAGGTATAAAAAGAATGTACCAAGAAAAGGCATTAGAATGTTGAAAATATTTTAATGAAAAATTAATAATGTAAGATCAAATTGTAACTTATATGTAAGAAGTGAAATACATGAACAAAAATTTATGAATTTATGACAAATCATTGAAGAATATTCCAAAATTATACAAAAACAATACATGACATTTGGAAGTTTACTTATTTCATTTACTATACTCTTTTGACTATTCACAAAAAAATTATTTGGGGGGTGCAAATTTTTGTAAGCATTAAAGTTCATGAAAATATGAACACAATTATTGTCTTTACTAGAATCTAATACAAGGTTTTTCTGAAATACCTCATTAGAAAAATACGGAGTTGTTGGAGTCGTCGGAGCTGCTATTCGTAGATTAATCCTAGTCTTAAGATTTATCTTTTAACACTGCCCTTCCAAGCCATGATGAAACTAGAATGCTGACAAAACAATGAGCTGCAAAAGCAATAAATATCACGCTTATCTATAATACCTAATTATTTTCGTGGGTGCACTACTGGCATTCAGCGTGAAGTTGGCATGTGATTCAGACCAATAAATGAACCGGGAAGAAGAAAATTAACATATGAACGGCATTGTATTATAGTACGGTATTGTATTACTATGTATCGTTCCAGTAGTCAGTGCCGAAATTTTGCTACACGATGCGAGATCAACGAGGCCACGTGAACACACTTTGTTACACGCAAACTATGCTACATATGAGGTTACGAGAAATATCTGCATGGAAAATAAATAATATGCACAGATAAAAAGAGAATATCATACAAAACACCTGGGTATTTTTATAGATTGCAATTTAAAATGGGGTTACCATATATCAAAGATTGCAAATTAATTAAGATATCTCGTTTATATTTTTTATAAAATCACTAAATTATTTAATACAAAAAACTTCTAATGATATTTTATGCATTTTATTGGTCTATCGCTATGGTATAATTGCTTGGGGAGGAGCATATGCTAGTTCCTTACAACCTCTGAGTGATATTCAAAAATGAATTATTAAACTGATATTTGAAAAGGATAAAAAATACTCTTCAGAAATCTTAAATAGAGAAAATAAAATCATTAATATTAGAAAGTATTTTATGTTGAAGTCAGTCTTGGAGAATTTCTCTTATTTACAAAATATCTATGAAGCAAAAGTAAAGGTCAATAAAAGAACTCTATATTTGCAATCTCCAGACGTTAAAAAGAATATTGGTAGAAGAAATTTTAAATATATCAGTTATAAAGTTTACAATCTACTTCCACATAATATGAAAATTCTGAATGTAAATAGTATATCAACTAAAAATATGATAAAGTACTGGTTGATAAACTCCTCTGAGATTGTTCTGAAGACCATTTTTGAGTAATGCCCTGTTTGCATTGAAATCCTTTATCTAAGTTATAATATACCTATTGTAATTTATATTTTAGCTTTTATATTGTAAATAGAAAATTTGTAATATTTTTTGATTTTCTTTCATTTTTCTTTTTTCATTTGTATTTCATCGAGTACAGTTTATAAAGTTTCTTTCTTTTCTTTTATGTTATTAGTGCTAATGTATTTATCCTTATAAAATTGTTTCCTTTTTTTAATATATTTTCATTTCTTTACAAATGTACTATGTTTTGCGATATCATGTACATAATGCGATTTGCGGGTTTGCGCACAGGCTTTAGTCAGCGAGGTGCGGAGTATATGTATTGTATACCTTATGCATACATATATATTTTTGTATCTGTATATACAACCTTAATAAACTAACTACCTAACTAACTAACAACTAAAGCGTGTGATTGTTCTGATACAAAATATTACTTCAATTTCTTATGAATACAGGGGACAATATTGAAAAGCAGCGATTTCTTTTGCTGTAAAATCAGTACATATCTTTTTTACAGTTTATAGTTCTCACACCTGGATTTTATTCTTTGATTTTTAATTTTTTTCTCCTCCAAATTGCCCTGCTGGTCTTGGTAAACTGCTAAAAAAAGTTGCCAAACAATTCAATTTTACTTTTAAGTGATCAGCTCGAGATCATGTTCTTAGTAGTGTAGAGAAGTGTGCACCAATATGAGAGTTTGCTTTCGATTTCTACATCATATGCAATCATTCATTCTCAAATAGTGCAAATTACATATCGGTTTAGTAAAGAGAATAATTTCTTAATGACTTTCCCATGCGAGAAAATTACTTTGTCTTTGGTTGTGCAATAAATACCTAAGCTCAGGGAAAAAGCGTTCTGCTAAATCACACTTTCTTATTAATGTTTCTTTCCTGTGCACCAGCGATATACACACATATTTTGGGATAGGGAAGTGGACAGATTCATTGCTGCTTTCACGATGCCAAGTACTTAGCAACAGGGTGATTTTGAAAAATATACTAGTGGTGCTGCAACAGCAACTTGAAAACTCTAACACTTATATTCTTTCTAAAAACAAAGATTTGAAGCAAAACCATTTGCTGTAATTACTTGACTGCTACGTGGAAAGTATAAAAACACTCCCAAAAAAACTAACTCAATAACATCATTAGTCTCTCAATTTCAATCAGAACATTCATATAATAGAAGTAGTAAAAAATCAACCTACCTTTCAGCTGCGTGTTTTCAATGGCAAACATGTTCAATGCAAGCAACTGCATGAAGCGCTGTGCTGTTACAGGCACAGGAGAATGTTGCAAGATGGCCCGAAATTCACGCAACATTTGCAATGCTGCTTCTTGAAAGGTCTCCATGCTATCAATTCAAAAACAATATTTAATGGCAAACGACAAAATTATAAATCAATAAGACAAACATTTACCATATGATCACCTTCCTTTCAAAGCCACGCAAGTCCCATTTTCCTTAATTTTTATATTTTAAAATAAATGTTTGAGAAGAAACTGAGGAATCTGAATTTAAAGGCCATGTAAGTTTGGCAGCAAACACTAATTTGTGCAGGACAATGTAGTAAACTCATAAGAGGAAATGTTCCATTAAGAATAGTGCTTTTATACTACCATCCTCATGCTTCTCTAGCGATTTGGTCTAACTGAAATACTCCACAAACAGAACTTTTAAAAAACAGCTGTATTGGCCAAACCAGTGACCTCTTCCATCTTTTGACCATATTATAAATAAGATCTTACTTCAAAGAACTCTGCAATATTAAGAACTCATTTTTGCAATTTTCCTGACATACAACCTTATAACATTATGCCAATGATATATTACAAGACTTTTTTAATTACACTTTCTAAACATGTACCGTTTGTGATAGAACCGTTTTGAACAGTCTAAATGCACAGAGGACATTTTCGTAAAATTGATCTTTTACATTGTCTCTGAAAAATCTTTCTGATAATGGTTACAATTCAAATTTGTCTTTCTTCTAAAGAAAGAAATTTTTTTGGGGGGGGAATTACTTGCTTTCTGAAGAAAGGTGAAGACATGCGTGCTACAACAAGAAGCAAGGAATTCATATTTTATTAAATAATTAGCATTAAGAGAAGTAATTGCAATTAAGGAATAACTTCAATATCTAAATCCCATACAATGTAAATGCAATAAAATAAAAACACTAATAATTCATTGAAAAAAGTAAATGAATTTTACATCATAATTAACATATCAAAATATCCAGTACTTTGGATAACATAAGATCATTGCATTTTAAATGCAAACTAAAAGTAAGAGAACACAAATTTTAAACTAACAATAAACCACAGTTTTTTAAAACAACTAAAATTAAACTGTAGTTGAGCTTTTTATGACATGAACGTGTTTATGATAAAAAACTTACCCAATTTTAGTGAATAGCTTGCCATGAACATTAAGATAACTAGTAATGAACCTCTTGTTTACCTGAAATGAAAAAAACATTAGATAAATAATGCAAGCCAATATGTAGAAAATCAGCAAAGTTATTAACACCCTAATTTTCTTGCAAACAAATTGACTCAAAATATTCAAAACCACAATCAAAGTATCAAATGTATGGTTTCATGTAGATAAAGAAGAAAATTCAGATACAAAGAACCCACATCAGGGTTTTTTGGATAAACTTCTGTACATCAGATGGAGAAAAAATCTGAATATAAAGTGTCAAATGTGGAAAATATACAAAAATCTAATTTACTCAGTTTGTTCCAAGAATACCTAAAAATAAATCAACATCCTGGAATCGAAATTCTCTAGAATATCAATAAATGTATAGCAAACAAACCTCAATATTTCTGAAATTGAGCAATAACTCTGAAAAACTTGAATTATTACATTGTCAAATGTGATACTGATTTTTACGCTACATTCAAAGATTAGTAAAAGACATTTCGAGACCTGAATGAAAATACGCATGAATTTAGCCTTGATAGTGAGCGATTCACAAAATTAAGAAAACTTTTTTCTTTTCTTCGAAATATCTACTTAAGAAAGCCTTGAGAAGAAAATTACAAGAATTTTTTATTGAATTTAATGAACAAAAAAAAATATTTTAATGATTGCCCTACTGTACAGCATGATAAGTAAACTCATAATACATAAACTCTTAATACAATTAAAACTCCCATTCTTATAATCTTTCATTAACTATCAACTTTTCCATGTATAGTCCATCGATAGAGAGATGCAGCCCTGGTGGGATATGAAGCAAGAAGAGACTGAATTGCAATGACAGGGAACAGAGAAATTGAAGTAGCTTCTAAACTTTTCTAAACAACACATTTGTAAATAAGAAAGCAAGGATGACATAATCAATTTTTTAACATTTTCAGACAGAACACTAGATTTAGCACGATAAACAAACATTCTTTTGTTTATTTCACCAACACACGCCACTTCCCCAACAAACATTATCTTACAAATATCAAAATTCTTTGATTTTCCAGCCTACTGAATCACACCTTCAATCATCTCCTTCTGATCAACCAGGGAATTATACAATACGTGAAGCAAGTATACAAGAAGAAACATGAAAGATTGGATTCTCAATATACAAAAAGAAAATTCACAATTCTTGACACAATGCATTAAAACTGCCTGGGATTTTGTGAAACAACACAATATTCCATTTGAATGATAAGACCAATTTTCTTTGAGTGATCAATGATATCACACCAGAAGTACATGTCATTGAAGCTGAAGAATGGCAAAAAATAACAAGTGAAAACGGGAACAGTGAAGAGTCCTTTAACTTCACAGCAAAAGCATGTGATGAAGTCAGCATTTATCAGATAATGATAATGTACATGGTTGCACCGAAGGACAGTAATGAGAATAAGAAGGATTAACAGATGTACAGCAGTAAGTTCAGTTACAAGTTTCAAAGGCGATCAGAAACTGATGAATGCCTGAACTGATGTGAGCAGTCCCATTTTGAAGTTAGGAGAAAAAAAGCAATCAACAATAGTTTCTGCAGGGGATACTGCACCTGTTTTGGTTTTCTTTTGCTAATCAACATGTCTCCAAGAAATATCAAACTCATGTTTAATCTTAAACATCTATTATGATTGTATCACTGCTTGGAGTACCAGAAGACGAACTAACTTCTTTTTATTGGGTGATACACTTGTGTGATCTTGCCCTACCATGACTAGTTGAGTACATTTATTCATCAGTCACTGGCCGATATATTTGCGGCATTAACAAATTTGGACGATGATTCCTTTTATTGTAAAATCTTCATTTGGCTCATCCTGACAAAGAATTTTGGAAACCAATTTCCCAATAACAGTTCAATTCCAATTTCTCAAGAACGATGGTTGCAACAACATAAATATACACCGTTTCCGTAACTGTTGGTTTTTATATTAAGGTGATGGAAATAACAAGAGTACTGACACCTGAGTAAGGCTATCCATGGTCATTTCAAAGAACAACACATGTGTTTCTCAGACAGTTCAGTTAACACAACTCACTCAAAATATCTGAGAATTAAACCTCTGCCATTTCAGGAAGACCTTAGCAATAGCAGTTGTTTATAAATAAGCCCAAGAGAAGAGTTTTATCAGAACCAAAACCAGTTTTATCAAAACTTTCAGGCAGGTGGTCTATGTTCTTCATTTTTTTTAAAGTATTTATATATATTTTTATCCCATTTTAAGATTTGGCAAGCTGATACACATTGATACATAATTGGTATATTTATATTAGTGTAGAAATATATGGTTATTTTTTTTAATTAATTCAAGTGGTGACCTAATGTAAAAATTATTTTAAAAATTAAAATCTATTCTAAACACTTGAATAATGTTTACAAAAGTTATATTCACACCATATGACAGTACCATTTCCTAGGTTTAATTTAGGAGTAGTTGTATTTTTCTGTAAGAAAGGAATGGGTGAAAAATGTTTAACTATTAAAGTATTTGGGACTCTTCTGAAAAAATAATAAATATAATTTTCCTGAAAGGAGTGGGAATGTAAATATATGTAGGGCCTAGATTCAACTCCAGACCCCATAAAAAAGTCACTGAAAAATATTGATAGTTGAAATACTGCAGATTGTGTGGAAAGTAAGAACAAACTGTCCATTTCAGTAACACAATTTCCCCATCTTATTCATTCAAAACATGTAAGTCCCTTAAAAAAGTGCAACAAGATACAACCGAATTGGACACAAATCCAATACAGAAAAATGAAGAAAAGAACCAATAAACTTACATCGACACTAGACAATGAAGCCAACTCTTCCTCTTCAGTGTCATGGTGCCTGAGTTCTTGAGCAGCAGCCGTAGTGATGTGTAATCGAGGACCTCCCTCAGGGTGAACCCAATACTCACGTCGCAAGCCCTCACGACCTGTCACTTCTTTCTCTTTCATTCTTTCTCGCCTTCTAGCCTCTCTTTCTTCCCGCCTACGTTTCTCAGTCTGCTCATACTAAAACACCAAGAATATATAAAATTTACACATTCATTCACATGACATTGTAGTACCATAATCTCAAAATAAAGTACTGAAAATTATGTTGATAAAAAAATTAACAAGTAGCAGAAAGGACACACACATAAGCAATTTCAGATATGAAACATTCTATCTACAATGCAGTCGTTTCATACACAGTAGAAAACCAAACGCTAGATTATAATCTCTTGAGTTTCATAAATAATTACCTTTTTTCTACTCTCATCAAAAAGCAATATTAAACTTTCTCTAGCAGACTGGAAAGGATTTGATGCCATCAAACTTCTCATGTAGTAATAAACAGCATCCAGTTTTCTTCTCTAAAAAGGAGAAACAATTTTTAATACAGAATGAAGACAACCTAATTCATTTTCAAAACATTAGAAGACCCAATATACTTACAGCGTAGGTAGCCAAAATGGCTAATTGATTGTAAGGGCGACCATTCTTGGGATTAATCTGGTTTGCTTTAATATACCAACTGCAAGAAAAATCACATTGTCAACATGACGTCTCAAAACAAATATTTCTCTTTGTTTATTCAAAAGTAATTTTTTACCTTCTAGCTTTTCCAAAATTTTGAGTTTCATTGACTTGTTCTTTATATCGAGCCAGATCTCCCAAAAATAGGAAGATCTTTTGTGCAGAAATCAGAGCAAGGCCAACAAATCCTAAGCCTTTTGTTGAAACACTGTTTGGAGACAGGTAAGTCTCCAACTTAAATTTGTATGTTCGTTCCAGAACTTCCAGAAGCTTCTCCAAATAAGAAGTGCCCTATAAAATTTCCAACAAAATCAAATATCACATATTAATTATACCTTAGCTACTACTATTCACATATACAAAATATTTTATTCCAAACTAAAATTTGAGGAGCATATTGATTTTAATTTTAATAAAGGAAAACAGAAGATTGGTTTCCATTAGAAGGATGATCACATAATGAAATATAAAACTTAAGTTTTTATACTTTATTACAACTAATAAAATTACTTTCTTTCCCCATACATGCCTGTTTGCGGCTAAATTGCAAATCTGTTAAAAACTAGTTCATTACATTCTCTCACAAAGTATAATAATTAACACTTTCATTGATTTTTAAAAGTAACATTGACTGTTCTGATTTACATTTTAAAAATTCATGGAAAATTCCATCTTACAATTTACAGAGTAATAATAAATTGATATTTTCAATCACTACAGTGAAAATGCTATTTATATTCACATGCACCTTTCTCGGTAGTGTGTTAATCCGTCAAATCAATGTACTCAGAACAAGGTAGCAATAAATAGTTTAGCCATAAAAGTGTAAAGTTTGATTTAAAAAGACCTTTTTAAAATCAATTTTGTACACCAATTATTATAATATTTTGTCATAAAGTGCTTGCATAAAGTTATTTTAAGTTACGTTGAAATATAGTATTATTGATGTTATTATCATGTCAATCCGGTGGCCGAGATCGCTAAAGCAGTAGTGCTGTAGCGATCTCGTACCGAAAGATCGTGGGTTCGAGTCCCGCCTCGGGCATGGTTGTATTGTGTTCGTCCTTTCACCCCCTATCATCATCATCATCATCATCATCATATCAGGGAAGGCAACGGGAAACCACCCTGAATAATTTATCCCAAGAAAACCCGTTATGGGTCACCTAAATTCCGTATATGGAAGATAGGACCAAAGGAGAAGATATTATCAACATCAATTTTTTTTATTATTATATTATATTATTATATTATCATCATCATCATCATCATCATCATCATCAAAGGAAAATGTTTGAATTCTTACCTCCTCAATAATGGAAAGCATTATCTCTTTGTATCTGTCTTTATTTTCAGGATCTTCAGTTAAACCTTTGCGCAGTAGCTCTATTATGTTATAAAACATTATCTTCCATAAATACTGTTCAACATTCTCAGCTTGGCAAAATTTAATATCAGTAACCAGGAACTGATGCATTAACTGCTGGAGGAATTGTCTGCAAACAGTCACATAGATATCAACTACATAGGCATTTTCAACAGTCAATACACACTTACCTATCAAATATTTTCATGCACAAAATAATATGATAATTGCTATGAAAGAAGCACATCTGTTCTTATAACATTTTTCTTCTTTTCTATATACTGTGAAATTTTACAAAGAATGAATTAATATTGGACATCTGGAGTCTATAATTGTCCATCCCTTTCAAACTTCATGAACTACTGTATAACCACAACCATCAAATAAGAGGTCATAATTGTAAACTTCAGAGAAGTCATGTAACAAAATATCCTCTCAAAGATTAACTTTATAAAAAGTGGCAGACCAAGACTCACATCAACAATTCAAATACAAGCTAGATTGACCCTTAATTGATGAAATGAACATGCAGAGTAACTATGAATAATATTCCAAATGTTTTTGATAAATAATTTAAGCAGTGTTAAGTTTATTTAGTACATATTTTTTACATGTACATCTATTTAATTTTCAATCACTACTACATATACTGCAGATGCTATCTTGTTCACGTAATATTAAATATTACAATATAAATTTATTTCAACTCTTGAACATGGAGACTAGGTAAGGTGTGGTATAATTTTAAAGTGGATGAAGGGCAACAAGCTAAATATATAGTAACAGGGCATGTTAACTGCATCATTACAACCCTTTATCTCCATTAACCTCAGAGAAGAAAATACCTTGATATCTAGGAGTGGATATCCACGAAAGCAACATGTTATTTCATGAGATGAATAATGGGTTAATTATTACAAGTAAAATGAGATTAAAAAAATGTTAGATGAACTTGTATCACAAACAATGGTACATTTCTGCTAGCTGATTGTATAATGAAATACGTAAGCTAGGGGGGTCTCACAGAACGGCACACACTTTCTTGTACTAGTTAATTTCCTAATCTCTTTCGCCTAGGCTAGATCTTCAGCATTACTCTAACTTTTGCCATCTGTTACCCATCAGTGCTTAAAAGACAATATTTTTCTTCTCAATTTTACGGTACTCTAATGGAAGAACTGAACTATAATATTAAGAATATTACCGAAAAATAAAACATCCTATATGCAAATTGTCATTAGAACTTGAAGCCATTTTGAGAAAATGAATTTTAAACATTTCTGAAAATCCACAATTTTGAGATCATTTTCACACAAAAGATTAGTTTTCAAGAAACTTCACACCAAATATTTTGCAGTCCTTTTACTCAGAAATGCAATACTGTATTAAAAAACACAATTACAAGTACAAACAATATGACTGATATTTCAAAAAGTCGATTGTGTATTTTTTTTAAATCAAAGGAATACACCATTTATGCCATGCAATTCAGCGCATTTAGCACTATCTCTACAAAAAGTTCCAAGAAAAAATTTAGGGCCATTTTTGAGCAAAAGGTGTCTCAGCATTTCTGAAAATGAGCAATTTTAAGTTCATTTTGACAGCCAACTTTTGCAGTTCTGAAAAACTTAATCAGCAATATTTTGATGCACTTGTATTCACAATTGCAATAAAGTATAAAAAATGCCCATATAAAATTTCTGAGAAAATTTTGAAAATGTGGCAGCTTCATGTCAAGTATCCAAAAAAATCAAAATATCTATACAAAAAGTTAAAAGAAAACAATTTGAATACTTTTTGGACAAAATCATAAAAATAAGACTCGCGCTCTTTCTAAAGGAGTCCTTGCCTCTATTCGTGGAGGAATTTAAAAAAATATAAATTGCATTAACTTCAAGGAGAAATTACAGAAAAATATTTCTTATTTTAAATTGTTTAAGTTGAATTTGACCTTTTTTAAAACTTTATTTAAGAACTATCTTTCTTTAATGTTATACTTTTGTAATGTTACGTTTTTGCAATTATGAAAAACAGAGTTCACCAAAAATGGGACCAGCATCAATTTTTATACAATCTTTCAATAAATCAAAGGGAAAAATGAAAGAAAAAGATTGAAATAGTTTTTGAAAAAAATTGTTCAAAATTTGCTTAGATTTCACCCAAATTTAAGCAAAAACTATTCATATTTTCAGACAATTGTACAAGACCTTATTTAAACAAGTTTGAACAACAGATTTCATTATGAAAAAAAAAACTGTAACAAAAAAAACACCAATATTGTAGTTGTAGGAAGTCACTGCAAAAATGTGGACCTTTGGCAATGTTCAAGAAGTCAGGAATTTCAACAAGAATTAGGCCTGCATCATTCTTTAGGCAATACAAGAACAAAGTTTAATACAAAAAATTTGGAGCGATTTTCAAAAATTTAGAAAGTACCCATAAAAGTCAAATATATCGGTTTCAAACTCACAAGGTCTTGAGTTCACTGAAATCAATAACAGTTTCAGAACATCGCATGAATGGTTGAGGTGCTAGCATTGGCCTCTGTTGGACAAACAAGCTTTGCCAACAATTAATTTTTCGACATACAAGATTCACAGAACACGGATACTCATGACACAACATTTTCAAGGAAGTTATTTACTATGTATAGGAACAATATTTGTCCACTTTCTTCTGTTACTAGGACTCAACAACAAGGGCTTTTATGTCGAAAAGTCACTGAATTTCACCGCATCATTTCAATATTGTCTGAACGATCTTAATACACATGTAGGCAAATTAATGAAAAATGTATTTGGACTTGAAGTTGTTATCAAGAACAAGAGGAAAAAACCTACTAAAGACATGTAAACAATATAAATTTGAATATTAAATTGCTACATCATTGATAAAGAAAGACATAAAATCATTAAAATTCATTCCACTTAAAACTTCAGTCCGAAATTTATTATATGGCTACAAGCAAAAATTTAATAATATTATGGATTTGATGTGTAGATGCAAAATGGAATTTTCTAGAAATTATAGCATCTGTTAGTAAAGGGTAAAATTTACCACAAGTACATAAACCAAAACTCAAACAAGTGATGCTACATCTTTCTTGTATTGTTGGCACTGGATACGTAATAATATTTTTCACTCTCTATTCCATTATTACTTCAGTCATCACTCAAAATCTGCAAATGCCAACTCAAAATTATGCAGAAAGTACTTATATTTTGATAAAAGTTTTTATAATATGATTTTAAGATCTAATATTAGAAAATGGATAGCAGTAAGAAAGAAACCTCTATAATTCAATATAATGGGTGTGGGAGAATCTACAAGTATGTATATGTGCCAGACTATTTGTGTGTTAGTATTGTAGATATGGTAGGTAGATTAATATGCAGCATCTTGCCTTTTAAGAGGTGTCCATCCAAATACAATGCATGAGTTTTGATTTTGACTGAGTAATTCAAATATATGATTGTATTATTCCGTGTATTCTCATTGGTGTGAACAAACTGAATACTCAGTGTTTACAACACAGCTGATGTCATATGACAGCAAGTACCCAAGGGCAAGGTTGCCTGCCATTGAATATTTGCTACTCGTGTTGTGTTATGGAATAGCAACTATTTTGACATTCTTGGTATGTAAAGAACTGCTGTACTGGGGATCTATATACAGTCAGACCTCCATATATCGAACATCTACATATCCCAATTCTCTATAAATTGAGAAGTAAGTATTACTACTGTGAAAAATATAACTTCCTTGTGAATGTTTGTATAATTGAATTAACGTTTATAAAACACAAACGTGTTTTCTGCACCCAGTACCAAACTTTCTCAAGAAGGTATCTCACTCTCCCTTTTCCTCTCCGAGGGAACATGTCAACCTTGGGAATGCAACCACCAAAGCAGTATGAAGAACAATCACATGCCTTCTTCAAATGGTTCTGCCCAATGATGTAGTTCATCAGTTCAGAAACAGTTTCAGATTTCTGGTACATGCTTAAGAAGTGGGTTTGAAATGTTGTCATGAAAATCCCTTAATGTAACAGAAAAAGTGAACAAGATGAAAGATGTGAAAAGAAAGAAAGAAAGAAAAAGAAAGGAAGAAAAAGAAAGGGAAAAAGAAAGGAAGAAAGAAAGAAAGAAAGAAAAAGAAAGAAAAAGGAAGAAAGAAAGAAAGAAAGAGAAAGAAACAGAGAGAAAGAAACAGAGAGAAAGAAAGGGAAAGAAACAGAGAGAAATGGAGGGAAAGAAAGGGAAAGAAACGGAAGGAAAGAAAGAAAAAGAAACAGAGAGAAAGAAAGAGAAAGAAAGGAAAGAATGAGCGAGAAAGAGAAAGAAAGGAAAGAAAGAGAAAGAAAGAGAAAGAAAGGAAACCATGAGAAAGAAAGGAAAGACAGACAAACAGAAAGAAAGAAAGAAAAATATTTCAAAAATCTTGAAACTGTTGAAGGAGATCGGAAACTTTCTATATATGGAAGTTTCTACTAATCGATTATCAAAGAAACCAGTTTCAATATTGGAGGTTGTATGTACTAAACTATGTTGTTGGAGTGTTGTTGTTCTTGAGCAGTATGCATGCTATTGTTTAGAAAAACTATTTTTGGTGGTTTTGTTCAGCAGCATTTTTGCTGCTGCATGTCACTGGCATTTGTCTGTCTATATGACTGTTGTTAATCTTGGATTTTTAAGTAGTGTATCAGACTCAGAAACATCACGAGAATACTCAAGCTTTTGCATTAAATGGTTAAAGAAGTGTGGAAGTAATGAAGGAAAAGGGAATACCAGCAAGATATATCAACTGAGTTAAACGACCTTATAAAAACAATGGAAGTAAAGTGGGAAAGCACTTTTACATGATTTCTCAGTGAATAAGGAATTACCACTACCTCATTCAAAACCACTTTTTCTAACATCTACTTGTTCAAAATGTAGAGATAAATCCAAAAAGGATGAAAAACAGGAAATAGACCCGCCATGCAACAAAAATGCAGCCAGACACTATTTACAACTGACTGGTAGATAACAAAGTCCTAACATAAGTCTATTATGTTGAGAAAGTAAATTGTCTTAAAATGGTGGGCATGGATAGGATATACAAGAAAGAAAAAATAGCACATAATTAGAATCCATTATTACAGCTGTATCAAGAAACAGAATGAACCTTATACATTTTTCTTACATAAAGTGAACAGGAAGATGAGAAACAATAAAGAGGGCATGTTAAGTTTTAAAAGACTGAAAAAAAAGTGAATGTTAATTTAAGACAAAATGTATACTTAAAGTTTTAACAAAATTTATTCTAATGAATACTCAGTATTGTTAACTGAAAAATGCTTGAATGCAAATTGAGTACTCTGAGGCTAATAAAAAATCAGAATTTGTGTATTTGTAACTTGGGGGTCATTCAGCTATTTAGCAATATCCATCACTAATGATTTTGCCATCTTTCCACTGTCAACACACTGTGGCCATTTAAATTCTCACATTAAGAATACATGAAGTTCTACTTAAAGAGAGTGAATTTTGTACTTGATCCAAACTTTGAACAAATAAAATAGGAAATTATATTCGGGCAGTTGAATAGTAATTTTGAAACGGTTTTATTTATATATCATCAAAAAACAGTAAAAATTGTAATTGACGTTCAGAGAAAACAAAACAAATAATATGTAATATAAAAATAATAACATATAATTAAAACAGTTATGTAGTAGTCACTAATGTTCACTTCACATCATTTCACTAATATCAGAACTTTTTCAGCATCTACCTACAGTTGCAAGGTATTACAAATAGCATTTTGGAATTATTACCTCTATAATGCCTTAATTTTATTAGATTATTTATTTCTGACTCCACTGATTATTTTATATGATTGGTAACAAGAAATTTAGTAAGAAATTGAAAAACAAAACACTTAAACAAATATGTAAATATTACAAATTCAAACAAAGGATGTACAGACCCTTGTATGCAGATTGATGTACACTACAAATATGATAAATAAAATATACTAATACAATTATACATAATATACACCCATGAATGTTTACATTCCTAATACATTTGAGTAAAAATTCAAGACTTAAAACATGGAATCGAAATGTTAATAAAACAATACACAAACATACAGAATGAGTGCTATCATAGAATTTCTTAAAGTATTTCTTTTAATAACAAAAATAATTATCAATTTGTTAAATTCTGAAATTAATAGTCTTAAGAGAGAAGATACATTTTAAAAACAAGATGTAATTCTCATTTAGCACCTTTAAAATCATTAATCAATCATGCAAAATAACTTTTCAATTTGAAGTATGACTACTCTGCAAGTTTCCTTTACAACAGAAGACAATATCTTTCGGCATACTAAAAGTAAATAAGAAGAAAAATAATATATAGAAGTAAGTGACTATTGATAGTCTCTTTCATGTGGTTATAATGTTACAAATCATGGGTTCAGAATCTGGGAGACTTCACAAGATTCCTCAAATCGCTCATTCCAAAAGAAAAATCCTGAATTCTATGCAAGGAAGCATGAGAAGCATGTTTGTATCTTACCCAGAAGTTTTAATAAGGATACTAACCATAAGGAAAATTACCTGAAAACATATAACACGAAAAAATTGTCTATTGGTACTCGCACCAGATATTCGCTTAATGAACCCAGTGTCCATTAAATGTAAATGAAATAAGCAAGAAAGTGTTTCAAATCCACTAAATATCCCAAACTGATAGTTTTTTCTTCTATTATTTCACTTTCTCTTTAATATATATTTTTACAGTATCAACTTTGTCAGTGAAATAACTGTATTACAGTGCAATAAAAAAATCTACAGATTCTACAGATAAAATGATTTGATTCACAATTTTCACATTTTTCCATGATTTTTTGGTCTACATTAGTAGAATACAAAGTAATATTCTTAGTATAAATAAAGTTATGTAATGCTGCAGAAAATCAATTTCAAGATTTTAATGGGACCCCCATTTTGAACCCCTCATCTCAAAACGTGTTTTTTCCAAAATGATCGTCAGTCTATCCACCCATCTCTGAACAATAGTAGAACCTAAACCATTCAGAGGATTTTTTCAAAAATGTTCCCTGATCAATTAGGCCTGACTCAATGGCTCCAATTTTTCCTTTACACATTTTTTTCATTTAGCTAACTAAAAATGATAATTTACTCCATAAAAAATTGTTGAGCCCAATGTTCATTGCAAGTGTTCAATTAATTAAATCTCCACCATACAATTTAAAAAAATTCACAACCACCAATCAGAATTCAGAGAAAGGATCAAAATCATTCATGTAATTAAGTCACTATAATAAACACATTTATACATGTTGTATTCTCTCTCATACCAGCCTTAACTTTTCGTGGGGAGTAATGTTTACATGGCTTTGCCAGTAGCTTCTAAAATTTCATCTAGAATATGTTCAATATCTACCATTTGCAAACCTATCTTCATCCTCTAAGACACAGCTATGGTGATCATAAATTCACAATTCAAAACCCACTAAAATACATCTTTTTCAGAAGCAATATGACTTCAAATTTATGCCTCCAATGATAAAGATATGCTTGAAGTTCGCAAATTTATAATTTTTAAATTGAAATGGAAAAAGATTGAGTGTAATACGAGGATAAAGTGGTATAATTGCACTCATGGTAAATAAGAGAATTGGTTCCCAACATTGCTCATTTTCTTGAATAAATCATTCATGCAATTATACTAAATGCACTTAATAACATGCATCAAAACTATTTTAATGTATTTATTTATTTTTAAGATACAAATCCCACGGATTATCCCAATAGAAGGACTACTTGCTAAAAAATATAATGAAAAAATGACATTTATATAATTAACTACACTAGTAATTAAGGAAGTGATGGAATCAACAAATAAATTTATATATTGTTCTGCAAAATTAATAAGATAGTTTGGTAGTTCCATCATATTAAACAAATTGGCTCTTTATTGATATCTATAATTAAAAAAGGGATTATAGAATTACCTTCATGTATTGATCTTAAATTGAGAAAATGATAAGTGTTACCTGTGACAATAAAAACAGAGGCTGATTATGCCTTGTACAAACTGATAAATAATCTGAATCAAAAGTCTCCATTTTTCAAATTCTTGGAGATTAATCCTCATGCCAAGTAAGTATTTGCCATTAACTCTGGAAACTTTGCAACGTCACTCTGACACAACTCAAGTTTTAATTAAACCGACCATATCAGGGGATAACAAAACGAACACATACTCGTTTTGATCTCACAGAAAAAAGTATAATGTAAGCAAAGTTTTGATCCTTTTCAATTTCCTGCCAGTCCTCATGATATAACCCAGTGCTTTATTAGCAGATTACATAAAATGTTCTATGTGTGATTTAAAAGTTAACTGATGGTCAAATATACTGCCAGGGTCTCTCTTTCGGACTACCCTTTCCAAATATAATCATTCATTACATACAAATACTGGCAAAAGAACATTCTGAAAAACTTCAAAATTTAGCATTTACTAGGATTCAAAAAAACTTTTTTTCATCACAGCATTGAATAAAACCATTAAAGTTAGCCTGAGACAAAGCAATTCGGGTCAACATCTACATCACTGACAGTTATAGCAAACAACAGGCATCCAAGATTAGATTCCTGTGGAACACCAGAGATCAGCAAGTGGAGCTGAACTGTAATCAGCATAGTTAACCATATCAACACACAAATCCAAAATAGTTTCAATCAAACTCTGGTAGTTAGAAGGATGTTCCAGCAAATGTAATTTATTTATAGTGATATTATGATTGAGAATGTCAAATGTTTTTGAAAAATTATGACTTTGATTCCGTATATCCCATTAAATTATATTTATTGAGAGTTGAAATCCTGCATAGAATACATCAAACGTGTGATTCTCCAGAATTTTAAGAAATTTTAAAAAATCAAAATTGGATGAAAATTTGAAATGGTTGTATTTTTCTGATTTTTAGAAAATTACACACATGTAATTGTTTTGACACATCTCTCATGTCAGTAATATTTACATTATGTGCGTAATGCATTATTGCATTTGTGAGTCAAATGCTTCAAATAATTTCTTATGGAGTTTCTTGAAAACATGAATGTTTTATATGAAAATTAGCCCAAAATTGCAAATTTTTAGAAAAGCTTAAACATCATAAGTATACCATTATAACTGATACATGCTAAAAATATCATTCTACAACACTTTTTGTAGTATTAGTTAATTTTGAGAAAATTGTTCTTTACTGAGAGCAATGTTGAAAGATTTTAATACTAAGTAACTTTGCATTGTTCCTATGGAAATTAACGGTGTCCAAGTTATTGGGGCACATAAATAAATGTTACAACTTGCAATAATAGCTATGTATGTATAAAAAGGTCAGTTTTATAAAGTTATTGTTACAAAGCTGCAACACGGAAGTGCTTGGCCTTGGGACACATGAGCAAAGAGAGTGTTTCGAAAACCACACAACATAAATGTTTTCCCTTGTGTTTGACACGCGAGAGGCATTCCATGTCCATGTCCAAATTCAGTATCCATCCATTCCAGTACTGTAGCCGAACATATAAAGGCTCAGAACTACCAAGATGTTCGAGGTGCATTTTTGCAAAGTTCAGGGCACGCGAAGGTGCTTTTCACTACACCTCAGAGGAGCAGTAAGTACTGTGAGAGGCCCTGGTAGTCTTCGAGACACCAAATATAGGAAACTATCTAGTACAAGAAAGTCAGTGACATTCTGTAGCACCATTTGTCGTTTTCTTATTTTAATTGTTTTCTCATATCTGTTAAACTTCAAAATACTTCTGGTTCATTATCTTCAAAATATTTTTAGTCATTTGACTAAATGTTTTTAAGGGAACCACTTGTACGCCATTACATACTAAACATAATAAATAACCAATTTAGGTAACATTATAAAGAAAATTTAATTCTTTGTAGGTCGATTTCAGATTTAATGTTCTTACCACCATCTTTAATTATATCATTTTGCTGTCCTAGCACTGAAGAGGTCTGTAAATCTTCCTGATAAACCAGTTCATGTTTTCAACTTCCTAGTTTGAAATAGCCTACACAAAACTTATTAAGAGAACAAATTGATAAGTATATTGCCTCTTCATTATTGTACCTAAAAGGGTACATCTCATAGATGCACCACAAGATTGCACAGCAAAACTTGACAGCAAAACATCAAAAATAAATCCATAAAACTTTCTTGAAGTCAACTTTGACAGCATCCGCAGAACAATAATTCTCATCAAGTTCAAATACAGTATCACATTACACTTTATCAATCAAATTATGAGTATAATAACCAAACAGGTTCGCTCACCTTATTCGAGCAACTTCTTCCCACACACGCAAAATTCCATCAGTATTGAGGAGCCATTGCAAATGCCTATCTGCTTTTTCAGTATCCAAAATAAGACGTGGATTGTGAACAGACTGAAAACTGAACAAGAACAATTTTTGTAAGAAGATTTATACATTGCACAAGGCAGTCCATAAATGGCTATGAAATACTAGTCTTACCTAGCACTGTATTGATCATACCAAGCAGGTTTGCTATTGTTATAATGCTCAGTTCCATAGACTGCAGGATTATTGGGATCTGTATAATGTTGCTGAGGAGGATATGGAGGATATCCATATCCTGATGATAAACTTGGTGGTCCCCCTACAACACTCCCCCCTCCTCCTGGCATAGGTATATTAGGAGATTCATTTTCTCTGGAAACAAAACCAATCATACATGCAACACGTATGCATTTCAAACCCTCCTCAATGTTTAACTATTAACAATTATATCTTATTTAAAATTTCTTAATAAATGTAATAAAATAAACGAAAGTGCAAAATTACCAAAGAACCAATTTTATTTCTAGTAAATATAAAACTATATTGCATTTAATTTCATAATCAAAGTTAAAACATTTATGCATAATTAAAGGCAAAATATAACCTGATGAAACAATCCTTACTTATTAACTAAAGCTAAGATTGTCATTTATTATTTTTTCTAATTACAGAAATAAAACTTACAATGATGGTATCAAGAGAGATACTCGAAGTAATTCAGCTACAAGAAATTAAATTTTTTTCAGAAATAAAGAAGTCATTTTCTCACATCACAATATTAAATGAAGCAAAACACTAAGAAAGCAAGAGACTAAAAATAGTTCTACCAAATAAAACAATAATCTTACCGTCCAGGCCTTCCTGCTCGAGATCCTGATGCAGAAACAATAATAGGTTTATTGGGATTATTGTGATCATATAGTTGCCTGTGGTGACTATACATGTTGCCATGATCAACAGGTTCCAATGGAGGATATGCACTTGGGCTGGGTGAATGTAAAGCCTGCTGAGAATACGGGCCATTTGAACTTTGGTCCTGTGGCAAAACCAGAATGCCACCAGTTTTTGGAGGAGGCTCTTTAACCTTTTCTCTTTCTAATTCTCTCCATCTGTCTCCCCGCATGGGTTCATCCTTTCGTCTATCATTTATTTCTAAATCATCTCGCCTCATTTCGCGTACCCTATCCCCTCGCTCCCTTTCATCGCGTTTACTACCAACTTTGGATTCTTCTCTCCAACTGGGAATTCGCTCTCTAACATTATCGTGTCTATTCTCCCTCCATCTATCCAGTTCCTCATGACGACTAGGTTTATCATTACGTTCAGGTTCCTCTTTCCATCTATGATTTAATTCTAGCTCTTCTCTTTTAACATCCTTCCATCTCTCACTCCAACTCTGTTCTTCACGCTTTCTTCCCCGATCTGAATCATCATGTTTCCTGCGTCGGTGTCGATTGCGTTCTCTACTTCTATTACGTTCACGACTAGTCCCACGACTTTCACCCCTCTTACTGCGATCTCTACTAGGGCCTCTATTCATACGTTCTCTACTTTGTGTTCTGTGAGACCTTTCCCGGCTGGAAGGCCGATTAGGCCGAGGAGGACTGGGACCGCGATTTCGTTCCCTTTCACGACTTGGAGGACGATTTGCTCGTTCTCTGCTCTGTGTCCTAGTAGATCGCTCTCTACTAGGACCCCGATTTGGCCTGTCTCTATTAAGAGGTGGTGGTTCCCTAGCATCTCTCACAGGGCCATGATTAACCAAATCCCTGTGCCTACTATCACTCATCCGGTCTCTGCTATGATTTCGAGGAGGATGGTCCCTGTTACGACCACCACTCATAGGGCCTTCTCGCCCCAAGCCAAGACTAAGTGGTGGATCTTTTGGAAGGCCACGATCCATGCGGTCTCTACTGTGTCCTCGATTCATTCGCTCTCTGCTTGACCCACGGAATCCTCTATCTCTGTCGCGATCTCTCCCAAAGTCTGGAGGGTGATCTCTCTGTTCACGAAGACTTCGTTCTCGACTTAAACTTCTATCCTGAGTTTTGTTTTCCCTTTTCCTGAAAAGAAAGAAACAATTGCAAAATCTCTTCTAAACACAAATAAAGTCTAAAATAACCACATGAAACAAAGTAAACTCACTTCTTGTGTTTCGAACGCCGACGTTTTACACTACCACCTCCTCCCCCTTCTCCCCCTTCACGAAGAAGTGGGTGGTGAACAGGATCTTGCTGGAGACTAGCTAAAGACGAACTTCGAGTCATGATATCATTGTTCAATAATCCCTCTGCCTCTAATCTTTCACACTGTTCAACTTCTTCACTCCAATCCTACAACAAAAAATTCTGCTTATTGTTTCACACCCTCTTAACACCTCTTACTCACTTACATTATCCCTGTGAATAATTTGAATGTTTCATAATTACAAAAAGGTATATAAAAAAAAAAGCAATACAAACTTACCAAAATTTTAGGTGAGGGTGAATTGCGTAATTCAAATTTATCTGAAGAAGCTAGAGGAACATCTGATTCCTTTGAAAGAGGCTTCTCTGATACTCTCTCTATTTCTTCTTGCTTCAAGGTCTCACATGAGCTATGTACCTGATTTCTACATTCTTGCTCCCATGAGAGATTCCTAGAATTATGAATACAGATAATTGAAGTAATTCCACCAGATTTAACACAAAATCAATTAACCTTCATAAAATGAAAATGCACTCACTTATGCTTTGGTTCAGGAGTAAGTTCACGAGATGGCTCCACAAGAGGTCCTTCAATCTCTACACTCTCTCTCACCTCATCTTCATAATGTGTATTCAATGCATTCTGTGAAGATGCAGCTGAAAGAACATCATGGTGTAGACTATCATTATCCTGCTCAGGTATAGTTAATGCATCTTCATATTGTGGTGTTGAAGGTGGAGTTGGTGTCCTGGTGTCAGACAAAGCAGGCAATGGTGATGTTGCATTAAGTCGATCAGGGGTAAGAGATCTTGAAGACCTTGCAGCATTTGCTATCATCCTATCCATCTCAATTTCTTCTGGTCGTAATCGACCTCTCCCTCGAGAACGGGATCCAGGAAGGGTGTGTGCCCAAAACTGTGGAGGGTGAGCTGAATCTGAAAGCGGCATAGTCTGCTGCAGTTGGTACAGTGACTGTGAATGTATCTGATGTTGTAAATGTGGATGATGGTTAAATGTAGGGGGAATGGAGCCAACAGGTATTTGCTGTTGTGGAGGACCAGAAGGTGGATGATGTTGAGGAGGGGGAGGAGGTGGCATCATTTGCTGTGTTGTTTGATAGTTCATTCCCCCACTACCCATAAATGTCACGGTACTTCCATCCCAAGTATCTTCATACCCTGTGCCAGTTGGAGCAAGACCGGTCTCAGCATAATATTTTTTCTTAAATCTTGGAGCTACAAAAGTAGGATGGGTAGCTTTAGCATTTGACTTACTAGGCCCCATGTTGGTACCATCCTTACAACTACCTCTACGGCCTGATGGTGGCTTTGCCTGTAGTTTCTCTCCACCCCAACTGCGACCATTACTACTCATTGGCTCCACACTACGTGTATCTCGAGTTCTATTCAAGTCAACTGGGGCATTTGGTGGGAAAGCTCTTGGTTCTGAAGCTTGACGTATTTCTCTATTAGTGGGTGTCTCCCCTCTCCTTATGCCACCTGGAGACTCAGCTCTCCACGGTGGTGCATGACTATCTTCAGGACATCTGGAATCACCTTCGCTTGGTTGTCGATTTCTACGGTTTCCTGAATAACGCATATTTCGAAGATCTTGCTGCGAATTGTACAGCTTATCATCGCCCTCTTCTTCAATAGGACCTTCACTGTTCAATTTATGCAAGCAATTGGCATTATCTTTGTCCAAACATTCTTTTTCATTTCTCCCACCTCCTCCCCCTCTTCTGCCTTGTGATTTGGGCCTCTTCCCATTATCAACTTGATTGAATGAACCATTCCTGTTCATTATTTCTGATCTTGTTATTTTACTATCCTGTATAAAATTATCCACACTTTTAAAGTCCACTTCTCTATCCCAATCTTCAGGGTCCTGTAAATGAGGATTTCTTTGATCCTTATAACAATTTAAATGATTATCACTAGAACTGTTGGTATCAACTAGATTCTTAGAGTCACTCACACTAACAGGAGACTTATTACTCACTTCTCTCTCAGCAAGAGCCTGGACTAATGGCTTGGGTATGTAAATCGCTTGTTCTGGTTTTTTGCTCTTCTTTTTTGATTCACTGACTGCAGACTTAGAACTAACTGAAGATATGTTTCCAAGACTATTTCTACGATTTCTATTGCTTGAACTAGGAGCAGAAAGATGAATATTTGACAATCTATCAGTTAATTTATCACTTTCTTTTACATTCCTTGAAGTTAACGGTTCACTGTAATCGTATGATTTAGGAGCTCTATTTAATTGTTCCTGTGACAATGAATGGTTCTGTCTCTTTGATTCGTGTTTCAAATCATTGTAAAGACCTGGAGCTGATGAATTTTCTATGGAAGACTTCAGTTTTCGGCCATTGTCAACATTTGTTTCTTCTTCACCTTGTGCAGATTTGCGAAGAGGTCCACTTCCAGGACGATATATTTCTACTTGTGGTTTTCCTCTACGTCCTTTCACTTCTTCTTTCAGCCTCATATCTTGAATGTCATCTACAAAAATGAAACTGATGAACTTTTTCCACCAAGAGACCCATAACTTGATCAACTCGACACTAAATACAATTAAAATGTTGAAACATAACCAAAATCTATAAGTTATACTGAAGCTAGTATGACGTTTTATTCTCTTGAAAAATTTTGCGAACATAAAAATACTGATTAACTCCCACGAGTAATACACTTCAATGATTTAAAATTATGTGTATGATATCCAAATATGTGAACTCCCACAAGGTCATTTACTTGGCCACCTAGAATTACGCTAACTGCACCACTGCACCCTGTGATACCCTCCTACAATAATCACTCCTACACACAATTCACAGTTCCGTAAAAGACGATAGTAGCACAAGTAAATACGCGAAAACACAGTATTATGATAAAAAAGAAATACACAATAAATTTATTTCACCTTGAGAATTGTTTCCCCACTTATTGCGTCCTTTGTCGATATTCGCCATGATGCTGAAGAGTAATGGTGAACCACAGCGTAGCCAACTACCAATATAGAAATTACCTCTCTTCTACCGCTCCGCGCGGTGCCGCCGTCCATGTTGACTTCCATGTCGTACCAGACCATGCGATGCCACATGGCTGATATGTATTCTAATGACTGTTGTACGGATTTTAATGGTTCATTTTCTTCTTATTTGTACGTTTATCGAGACTTTTTAATTTGGAAGACCTTAGGAAAATAATTGTTTTTTATATTTTGCCTTGGACTTGTTTCGTTTGGTCCTGCCATACACTGGTTAAGGCAAAGTGTGTTTCTAATAGCGAATTTTGTGACATCGTGAAAAATCGTGTGAAACATAGGTGTAATTTATTAGAAGCGAAAATGGCAATGTCTGTGGCCTCGAGTGGGCGCAGATCGTTGGTTTCTACCCTTGTAAATAGACAATATAACCTGAATACTAGTGCCAAGCGTGTGCAATTCGAACTGCCTGATAATCTTAGAAAAATTCTGATTGAATACAGAAATAAAACAAATGTAAAAGAGTATGAAGAACTTGTGTACTCTATGAGAGATTTCGAAATTGAGGTAGAATTTTCTGTTTGTGTTATTAGTTAATATTGTTATGATTTGAAACATATGGCTAAATGTCATCTATTCTGGCAGGATCAAGATCTGTCCAGATTGCTTCAGGATTGCCGGGAAAATGTTTCGTTACTAACTCAAGCAGCATATCATCTTGTGAATGCGATTTTGGTATGTATTTTTGTTCAATGCATTTAAAGATTAAAGAACTGTATAATGACATAAAGCTTAACCATGCTTTTTTTTTTTTTTTTTTTTGCAGAAAATTAAATGGGCTCATCGAAGTGAGTGTACTGTTAGGGACTATCAAGGTTTTCTGGTGGATTTATTATCTGCTCATAACTATTATACAAAAATTGTTTTTGATGAATTAGTTGCCACTTTTAAGTCTGGTAAGTACGTAAAGAATGAAAATTAAATGGTTTAATGAAGGGCATTGTTTTCTCCTTCATTCATGTGTCAAATACACAAAGAGAAAACTGCAAATTTTTGTTTCAATTTCAGCTGATGGATGGGAGAATGAAACTCCTTCTAAAGAAGAAAATAACATTTACAATCATGTACATGAAGTTTTAGAAGTTTTGCTACAAACTGTACCTATGTGAGTATTATTTGTACTGTAAAGTACCTTGTTTCGTTTACAAAATGTAGTTTTGATTTTTCCCCTTGGACAACTTTTCCAATTGGTTTTTATTATCTTCACAATGTATATGATGATGCACATCTTTTTCGCATAGCTATTTTTAATATTCTATATTGTAGTGTTGTTGTGTAATTGGCATGCAACTTGTATTAAATAAATCAATAAAAATTACTGAATTGAAATTTATGCCTCTAGCATTGCACGTGAGAATTCTGTACTTAATACAATTCATATATTTCTTCATTACCTACATCCTACACCATATATTTTGAGTGATTATAATGGTCTGCTATTGACTTGATGATAGGATGATATTGGGAGAAGTGTGGAAGTGTATGAGTATTTACTGTATAATTGTATTTGTTGTGCAGTTTCTTAATAAATTACTTGCCCTAATTGCTACATTGCAATCAGTTCGATGAAATAAATAATAAAGTCTTCATTTCACAGGTCCCTTGATCTCTTAAAAGAAGTTATCGAAGCTCATTTTCCTTACTTACGTCGTAATGTGCACGAACATCAAAGTTATATTTATAACATGCTTAAAATTCTTCACTATCAGCCAGTGTTGAGAACAGACTTCTTATTTTTGCTGATTGATAGGTATGTATATAGTCCTTTATGATTATAAACTGTTTATTACTGTTGTTAATTTCTTGCAAGCACTGAAGATGAGTGATGTTTTACACTTTTATTTTTAACTCTGAAATGTCTTTTCCAGATTAATAATCTTAGATGTGAATGCTCCCAAACATGAAATTATGGATTCTTATGATGTGCCAGAGGATGAGCAGTTTCAAATGGAACTTGGCGAAAGAAAAGATTCAAATATGACACATTCAATTGCTGATACTTTTGATTGTTGTTTGAATATAGTGTTTCAATATTTATATGTTACTTGTTATGATACAAGTGTTAAGCCGGCAGAGCTAAAATTGGAAGAAACTAAGCAATTATTTCAGGAAATTCTTAGTGTGTTTGATTCACTTATTCTTCCCACTCATGGAACACATCATGTACAGTTTATTGTGTTTTATATGTGTACCTTTAAAGTTCAACTAGCGGATATGTTTTTAACATATTTATGGCAAAAAGTCACATCCACTCGTGTGGCAAACGTGATAAGACAAACAGCTGTTGCATACTTCAGTAGCTTTTTGGCAAGAAATGATACCCTAACCATAAGGTAAATTTCATTAATAGATATTACTTATTGCAACTTTGATATCTGAAATTTTGGTAATTCCCCTGTACAATGGTATTCAATAATCTTATGATACTTCATAATTATAGCATTTCAGCATTTCATAATTATAGCAATGTTATACAAACGGCCATATGGTATTTCTGTTAAAATTAGCGGTTTTCTCTTTCTAGGATATTAATGAACAGAATTGCAGAAATGACAGAGTGGGTACATAATTACATTTCAAAACAAGATGGAGCTGAAGGCAGCCGTGTAGATATAAGAGTACATCCAGTATTTTATTCAGTTTGTCAAGCCATATTTTATGTTACATCATGTAGATACAGCGATTTTGTACATACAAAGAAAGGTATGTTTAAACTAATATCTGATGTGTTAAAATTCATGAAAATGTCAGCTTGTAAATAATTACATTCATTTTGTCTTAGGATTACTATTTTTACAAGGACTCAATTTAACGAAAATTGTTACCTGCGATCTCAATCCACTGAAAGTATGTCAGCCGGAGATTGTTCATAGCTTTGCAACTATTACTAGAAATTTTCAATTAGCTTACTGCTTTACCATCATTGAACACAATTCTCGGACACACCTGCCAGTGGTACATTTGAATGATCAAGGAGTTACTCATGAAACAACAGTAAAGGACATGCTTGATACTTTCTTTCCATTTGACCCATATGTACTGAAAAGGTAAGTGCTCTTTAAGATTTTTTTAATTTTTGAATTTAAATTTAAAAAAATTGTAGTCTTTAGTGAAAGTTAAATAATCTGGTCCAATTATATGTTTAAATGATATATTTTTCACACTGATACATATCATTTTCAGGTCCAGCAAATTTATATCTCCCAATTATAACGAACTAAAAGCTCCATTTTCAGAAGAAAGGATGTGTTCTGTTGGTTCTAAACATGATGAAGATGATGACTTTTTGAATGGTTACAGTTCAAATACACCGACAATGCCCGTATTAAGTGTCAGCCCTTCATTTTGAGTTTTTGAAATGTATTGTTTGTAACCAACTTGAGGTTTTGAACATTCATGTTAGGTTGGAATAAAACAAAGTTGACAAATGAAATTTGATTTTTGAGTTCCATTCCTTCCTTTCAACTATTATATTTTTATTGCAAGATTACTTTTCTAAGTGTAAAAAGTATTGTTGAAATTTAGGTAAAGACAGCAAGTGGTTTTCATACACCTGTTTCTGGACATTCCATAAATTACTACAGATGAGTTACGAGTAGGATACTTGTTCAAAACAAACTAATAAAAGTGCCAAAAAAAAACCTATAGGGCACGAGTATTCAAACTAGTGGTGTTACAATTGCGCTACTTTTTCACTTTATTTGTAACATTGCTATTTTTGAAAATGATAGTTCAAAGAAAATCTAACCTGTACCATTTTTATTAGTGTATAGGAAAAAATTGAGGTGCTCCTCTATTTCATGTAAAATTACTAATAAAAAAAGAAAGAAAACTGCACGTGATCATTTAAAGATCTAATTGTGAAGGACATCTTCAGGGTGGGAAGTGGCTGTAATTTAAAATTTTGCAACTCTCGAGAATTCGGAGAGTTAAAGAAATGGGAACCTGTAAAAATTTTTAAGCTTGTTTTGCTCTACCTGAGTACCAAAATTAGGGCAGGTTTTGAGAAAATGTTGAGGCAACGAATAAAGCAATGGCGGGTGAGGCTGTACTACCCCAAGGTAAACCTGAAGGCTTATCGTATGTTGGAATATTTTTTCTCAGTTTCATATCATTCAATAATCAAAATATTGCTCCAAACCAACGGATGAAATCAAAAGCCGTCCGCAAATGCTTTTTAAATTTAGTTGCGAGTCAGTGCACGGAAGTGTGACGTCACGCGTCTGAACTATTAAAATTGTAACACACTAACTGACCGCGCTTTTTATACTACCGAGGGTGGTAATGTGGGTGTGATTCAGAGGCAGATGTTTTGTTTTTTCGGTGTCGTACCACAGAATACGTTTTCAGAGCATTGACAACACATGATTGAAGATGGCTTTAGAGTATAATTTAGTCCATTATGTTAAAAGAATTCAAACCGCTCAAAAGAAAGATCGAAGAAACGTGAAGCTTTCGAAACTCACATAAATCCACTGCAGTTAGGATTAGAAGGAACGATTATATTTCCATCATTATACTTGGAAGGAGCTGTAACCCTCAATTTTGGGAGACCTATGCAAAGTAACCCCGAAATCAAAATATCCGTTTGATGTGTAAGGGACCGCGTTATCAGCCAGATCGATCTGAGAATTTCAATATCGGTGAAAATCCTGCCTGAGGTTTAGCATTAGCGTTGTTCATAGACGGGCAGACGTTTTGCCGTAAACCAATTTTTCGGCGTTTTAATACTTTAATGATAGTTAATTATAATCAGTAGTGTCTGAATATATTCGCATCTCAGACATCACTTGTACAACTCATTACCAATCGTAACGCATTAGATGCGCAAACAATTTTTCTAAGCAAAAAATCGTCACAAGTTCGACAATCAAAAACTGCCAAAAACATCGCCCAAAAATGAGAAGGAATTCTGAGAATTTAAATCTGCCGAATTTGCAACGTCGAAGACGTAAAAATTACGCTAAATATTTTCAGGAAAAATTTAACAGCGTTACTTAAATTTCTGATTTTAAAGAACGGAATTCATTAATTAAACTAGTGGTGCTACATAGTGACACATACTTTCCCGTATTAGTTTTCTATTTCTTTAGTCTCGGCTTGCTATACGAACTTGCCATATCTTCTTGCCAGCTGCCATTTATTGCCGCCCTAAAGTACATTTTTTTGAAATATTCTTAATTTTTCGATTTCCTTATAGTAGAACCGTTATATTACTTAAAGAATATTAAAGAACAGTAAAACCTCATCCTAAATGGCAATTTCCTTTGAAAAAATTTGAGCAATTTTTAAGAAAATGGCATTTACACGCCCCTGTAAGTTCGAATTTGAAGCTCTTTTTCACAGAAAATTTTTGAGTTTTCGAAAAACTTCATTAGAAAACATTTAAAAAACATTAACTCACAAATGTGTTACAAATCGCTGGAAATGTGAACATTGAAGGCGTGAGAGATATTTAAAACAAATTACATTTGTGTAATTTTTGAAGAAACAAAATAATACCCCGAAATGAACTTTACATAATATTAAAGAGTGCAATAAGCACTATCCAGAGAGTATATATAGAAAGAGAGAAGAGAGAATATATTGAAAAAAAATTGAAAATGTCGGGGAGGGGGACTTAATGTAAAGTACCCACAAACTTTAAAGAAAGTTTTAGAAAATTTCAAATCTTCGACTCGAGCCAGATGGATAGGGGTTTCTGCATTTTGAAAAAAAAAATCTTACTCATAGTTTAGGCGCACGTGTAGTGATATTCATAAAGGGGAGGACGCACAGACGCACGTTTTGAAAAGAAACTTTTTCGGTATCAGAAGACTCCAACACGTGTATTTCCGTTGAAATCTCGAAATCGATTTTCCGCAGCATTAAATTACTTTTCCTATACTGCGTATATTACTCCATATATACGTACGTTTACGGGAAAGTAAAAATGTCATCGATATTGTAGTTTTGCGACGTTAATTGTTTGCAATTTTCGAAAATGTAAAGTTCACCGGAAATGGGACATGTACAATTTTTATAATTATGCTGTGCTCTATTCGAGAAACATAATGAAAAAAATTGCGGCTTTTTTTTGAGAAAATAATTTTTGAAAAATTGCCAACACATCACGCAAAAACTACTCATATTTTCGATAAATTGTAGAGGATCTTATTTACATGAAAGTTACTTCGTCTTTGAGGAAACAGAATATATAATAAATTTCATAAAGAGATAGAATCCCTTTCTTCAATAACGTGAACTACGATTTGTTTTTTTTAAATTTTGGAGCGAGGGAGGAAGTTTAACGAAAATGCGAATACCCCCTGCGCCATTTTTTTGTTTTTGTTGCTATATTCGAGGTAGTTTAATTTAAAAAATTGTCATTTTTGAGAAATTTTGGAAAATGCTTTAAAGTGTTGAAGTAAAATATCCCCTCAAAGAATAATATACCTTTTCAATTTCGCAGGGCCTTAAGTTCGGCTGGATCGATGGGGAAATATCAATTTTGGAAAAAAATCGTCTGAACTGTTTATGCACTAGCGTTGTACATACGGGCGGACGTTTCCCGTGAGCCAATGTTTCGGTAGGACCCACAAATGCAGATTCTGAGTAGAGGACGTGTTAGAGGAAGTAATATACTACATATAGGAACAAGATTTATTCACGTATTCGTTACCAGGGCCCGGCAGTACGAGTTTTGCTGTCGATGTTTTGTCGCCGATTTCCGCAGCAGCATTACAATACTTCTTTACTAAAATTAATTTTTATTTTGTTGGAACACACCAGTTTGCACTTTTGGGCATTTAACACATGTATCTGAAGTAATCCTCCGTTAACTTTTCAGACAGTCACCCGCCTAGGAATCCGTGATATCTGGAGTTGCTTACTACGGATCCTGCAAGCTGGCACATACTACGACTTTCTTGTAATAGTTAATTTTCTTGTGTGTGCTAATTTTCGGTTTTGCCAAACCCTCTTCTCAGCTGCTATCTTTCAGTGCCTAAAATACATTTTCCGCCCCCTAATAATTTCAGACAGTCACTTGTCCATGAATCAGTGGTGTATGGAGTTGCTTAACTTCACAGAAGTCGACAACTCTTCACAGTAGTTAAGAAATTAAGACAACTGAATATTACTTTAAGGAAGACCAAGAACTCTGTGGATGGACACGTGTCAAGAACTTTGGGTGCTGCACAAGGGAGAATGGAGAGTGATAGTGAATGACAGGAAATGTGGAACGACTTAGTTATGAAAGTCAAGACCCACAAAGGGTTTAAGTGCTAATGGAAGAAGAATATTGCAGAAGAGTAAAACCAGGTCCTGAATGCAAATATTCATTGAAAAATTTGGAGCTGATTCCAAGTCTTTTGAAAATTTTTGAAAACATGCAATTTTGAGTTTACTTTTACTTTTGAGTAAGTATATGAAGTGCCTGTACTCAAATGCATTAATGTACCTAAATAAAAGAGAAATGAAATAATAAAAAGTTTGTAAGGTAAATAACATGAGATATTTAAAAAAAATTACATTTATGAGATTTTTTGAAAAACACCAGAATTACGTTTACATCATGTGTACTTATAACTATCCATACATATAAATAACGGTGCACTTAGTACCTGTACCAAAATAAAGAGAGCCTTTTAAGAGAAAATATGGTTTTTAAATTGGCCAGGTCCATCCTCTGAATTCTACCATATTTCGATGAGATATAGATAATCTGATTGTGGAAGTGTGTGTGACTGTTCTGAAGTATGTTTAATTCCTTGACTGCCATATGTTTGCTGCGAGTGTTGATGAAATATATAATCAGAAAGCATTTCCAATGTAAGTTCACTTTGTTTGATGTGGGGTTTTAAATATCTTAATGAATTGTTTGAACACAATAAAATATTACTTGCATTCATGTACTTTATTTCCAGTTTGTCACTTTTTTTTTACAAACACACACTCCGAAAATATTCAAATCATATTCAGAATGATTGCTCAGAATTAATAGGAACTAAATCACGAGCTATGTGAAATGCAGATATCAGTGAACTCAACTGAATATTCTCATCTGTTCCAGATGCAAGGCGGTGCTCTATATCAGCCATTTTAATCAAAAGAGTTACAGCTGCAAGGGGTGGAAGTTCAACTGCAAAATAAACTAAGTTTTAGATAGTGCAGTTAAATACATTTTCCCAGAAATACATACTTTTCCAACTTACTTTTATGCACATAACCATGAACTTCTGTCAAAATATCAGAAAGAGCTAAACCTTTTGCAGACTTAAGTTCTTGAATTTCTAAAGTGTGTTAAGAAATAAATTTTCTTATATCTCTCCTCATATTCTAAATTTTGGGGATGATCATGCACAAGTGCAAGAGAATGATTACATACGCAGATGCAAATTTTTCAAACAAAAAATTGTATTTAATGCATGAAAAGGATACTTGAGTAAGTTGTAGTGAACTCATCATTCAACAGCCACATAACAATATTAGCTATATCATTTCTCAGGGGATGTCCAACACACGTATAAACATTGTCTTCAGTCACTTCCTTGTAGGCCATAGCTGTGCTTTGCAGAATGTTCAAAACTTTCCTCATATCTCCACCTGAGAGTGCAAGAAGTGCTTTCTTACCATCTTCTGTAATGGATACACTGCAAAAATTAGTTATTATCACAGCCTATGAATAAAATTTGAACTAAAGCTTTGGGCACATTAATTAACACAAGCTGTGCTCTACACAAGATCATTCAATATAGCAAACGTTGAAAATATTATGATTTTACAAAATACTCAATTGTACAATGTATGTCTCTAACTGACCAACCATTTAATGAAAATAAAATAAAATAAACCAATTAATTAAAATAATTGAAAATGTAAAATGAACTTACCATACTATTGTATTTGTAACAATGTAAGTGCACACATTCTAACAGTCTATCTGTACTAACTACTGTATCCAACACATTCAATCAAGACAAGAAGTGTTTTTCAAAACTGTTAACAATTTTCTACTAAATCATAGAAGATGATTCTTTCCCTTATATTAAGTGCAAACATTCACATTATCAACAATTCAAAAAATTATTACATTCATATATATGTTGAAAAAATTTTTGAACAAAAAATGAACATTCAGAATACTTACTTTTCTTCCTTTACAACATACTCTAGCCTTGGCAATATTTGTTCTGGAGCTAGAGGTCCAAATCGAAATCGAGTGCATCTTGATTGCAAGGCAGGAATTATTTTACTAAGATAATTGCAAATAATACAAAATCGCACATTTTCTGTAAATTTCTCAATAACTGGAAACCACAAAGAAAAGTTTAGAAAACTGAACATTCTATTCTTTAAATACAAGAATTTCTAACACTATTAAAACATAACTAACTACAGAGAAAACATTTAATCCTCATGAATGCACTGTTTTGAATATTTCAGCACTTGTAGGTCAAGAATTATTTACCAAAACATTGAAATGAATAATTTCTAAGTGAAACACATTAATTTTTTTAATTTTCACATCAAAACTGTTGGCATTTGACCTTCAAAAATCTCACACATCAACAACGAAAACCCAAAAATCTTGAGTACACCAAGTAAAATGTATAAAATACGAACTATAATGTGCTGTTTAAACAAAAATACCATAAACAATGTTTCCTAAATGATTTAAAAGCAGTTAAAGTAGGGTACACAATACACCCTGAGAGACGCCTGGCAGCGGGGGAGGGGTTCCCTTTAAGTCCCCCCCCCCCCCTTACATTACACTACGAGCTCTGATAGAAATGATTAAAACCTACGGATAGGCGATTTTCATGGCTCACCCTTCATACACTTTGTCCCTGCTGCACTATACAGTCAATTTACTTTCAAAGGTAAGTTTTCTTGCTTTGCTCACTCTGATCATAGAGTCATAGTGATGCTCGGGCCTTTGACCCTCACGTTCACTATAAACGTCCTTGTGTCTACCCACTGCATAATTACCAATTCACTTTTAAGCTTATTTTGTTGATGTTTGAAGAGTTCTACTCACTTCTTCTAAGAGCATTTTGAGCATCATTAGTCATAGCATCAGCTTCATCAAGAATAATGAGTTTAAAACCAGAATGAAAAATTGTCTTTGTGCTAGCAAAACTCAAAATCTGGCCTCTGACAATTCCGATACCTCGATCATCTGATGCATTTAACTCCAATACCTACGGGAAAAATCCACAACACTCATTCATTGCACAGAATTAACTTATATCCATTTATTTAAAAAAATATATTTTTCAAATGCAAAACATAGAAACAGTGACCACAAAAAACGTGTAATGATATAATTAGCATTGACAGATCTTGTCCCAGATGTCAACGACCTTTTCATATTATATATGAAAAACAATTTTTTGTAATGTATCATTATTGACATAATATTAGATACATCAGAGAATTTTGCTCTTAAAAAATTAATTCATCTACAATGTTTGTCCCTCTAGCTGAAACCTCATTACTTCTTATCATATTCCTTCTATAATTATCATTCAAGTGTAACGGTACAATTCATTAGTACATCAGCCAGCATAAAGAACATTCAATACAAAAAATTATTTCAGTTATTGTTTAAGTTTGATCTCTGCACACAAAATTGGACAACTTATAAATTAAAAAAAAAAAAAAAAAATCCAAAGAAAAAAATTAATTTAAAAACTTTTACCATTGATCCAAATTGTTTTGGCTGGTACAGCTGCTTGGCACATGCTAGAATAGTACTAGTTTTTCCTGTACCAGGAGGTCCATAGAAGAGCAAGTGAGGAAGTTGGTCTTCTTTAATAAATCTGTTAACTTAAATTACAAATTAAATTGCAATTATCCTATAACCAACCATTTGTATAACAATTCCTACTTGCAGACATTTCTGTTGAGAACTCATCTCATACAAGACCATAGGAGGTTTTACTTACTAGTTTTGATAATGTCTTCATGTGAAATAAGATCTTCTAGCTTATTAGGTCGATACTTTTCAACCCTGAGAATTAATTTAGTTATGCAGTAAAATATATAGTTATTTATATACAAAAATAAAAAATAAAAAATAAAAAAATGGAACTAACCATGGTAAATTCTGCCTTTGCTGTTTATCTCCGTCCTTATCTACTGTCATTTTAAAATCAAAACAATAAACTCACAAACATCAAAACTCACAAAAACCGATTTCCTCTACAATTACTGTCAACAAGTTGAGACAACTACTCAGTAACTACTGTCAGCAACTTTTCTGGGTTCCCGCCTCTCACCCTGCTTCCACCAGCACACATATACCACAGAGTATACACAGTATACACTTACAGTTTCTCAGAGATTATAAATATTATATATTTCACACTCTCTGATACATTTGTGTTAACAAGTTGGCCAACAGTAAATAAAAAAAGTACCATTGTTTAATCTTCGAATCACCTTCATTTAAATTCTTGCAACAGGAACCGTGAGAATGCATACAGAGTAGCTGCAATGTAAAAATGTTCTATCATTTTTACATTAGCATGTATTTATTTTGCGCTGGATATGACACAAAATGGACTGCATTGACTTACCGGCTTTTCACATGGAAACCCAACAATAAACGGTATTATTCGCTGGTCGTTGTTGGTATGCATTCGTTTGGTTTTACTTGCTCTCGTGGTGCTACCATGGATGAATACCATGTGCATTAATGCAGCATGCTAATTCTAATACAAATGGCCCAGAAATCTCGCAACAGTTGCCTGTTTAATCTGGGCTAGCTTTTCGTTTATCCTCCATCCACTATCCAGCTGTTACATATCGGTGCCTAAAATACATTTTTTTTTTTTCATATTTTCGTAATTTTTCCTCGTCTAACAATTAAATTTAAAATTAACTTTAAGAACATCATTTATGAGGGAAAACTTTTTTCATATACAAATTTTCATTGAAACAGTTTGCGATATTTTTGAAAAACCAACCTTTGGGCGTTTATGAATTTGCGGGATTTTGAGTACATTTTCATTACAAAAAAAAAAAAACACAGAATTTTCGAAAAACTGTATTAGAAATCAATTTAAGTACTTATGCTCAAAATAAAATAATGTATTAAAAATAAACGTAATGTAAATATTAACTGGCTGATAGATATGTAAATAAATTATATTTGTGTAATTTTTAAATAATGCAAAATAATATTTATTGGTGTTGGGGTCACTTTGGATTTATTTAGTCAAAAAAACAGTAAAAAAAACTGTATGACGTATGGGGAAGAATATAATCTGCGCACGTTTTTTTGAGTTCCAGAATTCTTTCCCATCGTTTTAACTATAGTTAAAAAATGAATAAAAGTAAAAACAAATTTATAACCATAATAACAATATTTTTTAAAAAAGCGCGGCAGTAGCGACATTTGAAAAACTATACATTTTTGTTCCCGAGTTACAGAAAACGTATTTGCAACGATAAACGAACTGCAGGGTTTTTTTCTGCATTACTAACAAAATAGTAACTCGCCTTTACCTCTACTCCTACCACTACAAGCAAAAGGAGAGTTCAACAAAACGTGCGCATACTGTAGCTACATTTACATTATTTTATTCAGTGAATTTAGCGCTATCTGTTCAGAAAGTTGAATGCAAAAATTTGGAGCGTTATTGAGAAATTCTTGCTTTTGATGTTTTCTAATATTGCTCATATTTCACTCAAACTTGCGCAAAAATTACTAATATTTCAAAAATATCGTACATGACATTTATTTATCAAGAAAAGTTCTCCATTTTTAATGTTGTAGTTGTAGGAAGACGCCGAAAAAAATTCAAACTTTGGCAATTTTCAAAAATTTACTGGTGCCCGTGAAAATCGAATCTATGCCATCATTATTGAGAAGTCCAAAATACGTAACTTTTAGAGCTTCTGAGGGTAGCACTGTCGCCTCTGGGTGGCATATGGCAGATGCGAGTATGCCGCAAACTAATGGTTAAAATTTCACTCTATTCTTACAAGACATTTACTAAAAAAAATTTTGAATCCATTTTTGAGAAAACTTTAAAATATATGCCAGGAGATTTATTTGAAGTAACCCCAAACTTTAAAGATTTTTTCAAATTCAAAATATTATTTTTCAAAAGGGCTTCTAGCAAGTTCAGATTGACCGTGGAATATACATTTTGCAAAATTCCTACGAGTAACTACAGCAGTGGTGTTGTTCCCAGACGGACAAAAAGATGAACGGACGTTTTTAATAATAATAATAATAATAATAATAATAATAATAATAATAATAATAATAATAATAATAATAAATTGTATGTTATTAAGTTTGTTTAGAACAATCCGAATAAAATAAATTTTAAAGGAATTGTTACTCATAAATACTCTAAATGCATTAATAATCAATATGCGAGGAAATTTAAAAAAACGTTTTTGTAATTTCAGAGAAAAAAACAACAACAACAACAAAAGAATACAGAAAACAGGCATTTATGTCATCTTTTACAGTGCTTTGGGAACAATATCTACAAAAATCTGACTGGTTCAAGGGATGAATCAGCTTAATCAGCGTTGCCGTCAAGTTCACGTACCAGATGATGACCCTCTGCTTGCGAGGGTTTCCCGCGGGCGGGGGGAGGGGTGGCAGCCCCCATCATGGAGGAGGTCACACCTTTGATCGGATCACTGTCTGCGGCAAACTGTTATCGCCCGGCGTTTGCCCCACCCTGCATCCCGTCCCCGGCCTCCCGTACTCCACGCTCCGCGGCGCGTTTCGGTTGCGGGTGCTGGTTCGTTATCTTTGTCCCTCTGGGTTTCCAACTGGACTGGGGCAGCACACACTTTGTCTATGGTCTAGCGGACATTCAGGTCCGCGCAGCGCGTGCAGCGTTGGCGCCTGCCGGGCCGCGGACATTGCAACCCGCCTGACAGAGTTCTCGCTCTCGCCGCCAGTGGTAGATGCAGGAGCACCGGTCGGCCCCTGGACCAGCATTTCGCAATACACATTCGTACTGTGGGTTGCCTACTGCTGCAGCAATAGGAGTCGGGTCGCTTAACCACATTGGACTTTTTGTGGTAGCTCTGCGTCTTTGGCAGTCTTTCCAGGCCTGATATTGCGTTCTCTAAGTGCAGGGGGGCATCCATCCCCACCACTCCAGGTCCTACATCGCTTGCAGGGTTGTGAGAGATATCACGTTCTCCGGGTACCTATCTGCCTCCACCGGAGCTAGGAACCCCGCGACCTCGTCGTAAAGGACAACTAGCTCCGGAGTGGCGGGCCGGTAGGCACCAGCTTTTTCGTCACGATATTTCTCCCGCATCCGCGCATGTTTCTGCTCCCGCGCCGTAGTTAACGTACGTCAGGCCTGCACAGCATTTTGCACTTTGTCTGACCTGGAGAACCGCTCGCGAGCCACTTGAATGCAAATGCGGAGAAATTTGAAGGGTGGGGATGAGGCAAATTCTAGGAGTGGGGACCATCAATTAGAATGCGCAATTCGAACCATACCGCGTAAATGGAAAGAGCAGTCGACGAGAAAATGACCGTCACATACAGTTCAAATAACACTACCTTTTGAATTATTTTGGAAATGTTTCTTGTCGATATATGAGAATGTGGAATAGAAACTACAACGAATTATATCGACGCAAGGCAAAATATCTAAAGGAATGTTTGGCATCTATAAGCAAAAGTTTAAAGTCAAAAAGGTGGCGAAATAAAAGGAGTTGCAGAATGACGCAAATAAAAATGCGAGGTTTCAAAATGAAAGTGAAAAGAATGAGGTGTCAGAAAATCCAAATATTAATTGGATTAAGTAAATTTTGGGACATTTATGAATTAAAAAAAAAAGCAGATAAATAATATAAGACATTGTTGATAGGGACCAAACACCCTTGATGTTTGGTTACGGCGCGACAAGAGCGCATGGAGGAAGAAATATAACAATGAACTATGTGAACCGGTTAGGTCTGATATACGGTGTAAGCGAACAATTTGTCAGAATGATATCAGATTTGGTAAGACGAGGGTCGATGGCCGTCAAGGCATAGTGTAGAAATATTTTGTGATTAGTCAGAAGTATGCTGGATTTGGTAAGGAAAGCATCGATGGACGTCAGGGCATAATTTTTGTTATTAGCCCGAGGAGATAGAAAAAGGACACGTGGTCCACGTGAAATGGGAGAATAGGGAAGTAATTTATATGCGATTTATCCGAGAAAAGAGTACAGTATTTGTGAGATAATTAGGTCGCGAAGAGAAGTTCAAATTCAGTCTGGACGTAAAAAGAGCTCCAGGTGGAAAGATGTCAAGTTACTGACATCACTGTCAACGCCAAGATTGCTGTAAATTCTTCAAAAGGAAATTTAGGCAATAAGTGACAGAATGATATTAATGAAAATATTACAGCAAGGCCAAGTTATGTTTAGGTTTTAAGTTAACATTACAATTGAGAAAGAATTCTTAGTGTGTCTTCTTTGTAGAAATTCGACGGCCATCAAATAGTCACAGTGGAGAAATATAAGGATAAATTGTTAAAAGGTCACATTAAACCGAAAAAAAAACTTGAAATAAAAAATTGTGGCAGCCGACACTCACTGTCAGTGGCAATTCATAAACAAAATTTGTAAATTGTTTAATTTATCAGTAACAGTAGTGGCAAACATTTCCTAACAATAATTAAATTGTTTACCACCCGAATACTCGTACGAGCGGTATTTTCAGGCCCACGAAACCCTGTAGTACTAGTACCCTGAGAAGCTCCAGTATGCTGATGCCCAAATATTAAATTAAAACCAGAGCAAGCCACTCCTTTAAATGAAGAATACTGTAAAACTGTAAATATTATCAAAGGTATTAAGATTTACTTCATTGACAGGCCCAATACGAGGCAGTAAAAATATAAAAAAAATAGCTTAACGGAAATTATTAAAAGTGAAGGAGAACTTATTGATTCATTTCAATATATAATTTGGACACCAAATATTTAATTGCTATTAGGGCTGAAAATGTAATTATCTTTGCTACATTGCAATCACAAATTTAGTGTTTTGCCAAACACAAAACTATGATAGAATTGTTATTGTTTTAATGATGACAGCAAGAAACTATTTTTTATTAAATATGTGTAATTGAATAAGAAGGATCACTCAAAGCTATAAAGGATTCTTCAAAAAATCATTATTTTCTCATCTAATTTTTGACAAGAGTTCATTATATATTTCTAATATCAAAAAAACAATCAATGTTTATTCTTTTACATGATATAAAATATTAAGCACTTTGGATTCTATTTAACAAGATACATACTAATTCCATGATTGCCCATAACATATTATCAGAGGTATCCTCGAGAATTTTTTCAGATTCATAATGGGAAGAGAATGGTCACAAATGTATGTGCTGCTAGATATTACCCTTCTTGCAATTGCCGAATCCAGTTATTCCTGAGAATCACTTATAGAGAAAGTATTTTAAAGTTGTGGGGGGAAAAAGGCGAGTTTACAAAGGAAAACCTATTGCCACACCCTCGTAACTACAAAGATAAAACTTATTTGTATATGAGGTAAATGACTTCCTCTATCATGTAGTCAAAAGTCAAGTTTTGTGCCTCCTTAACACAAAAATCAATTGACAAAATGTCTGTCAGTCCCTCCGTCTATGTTCAATACTAGCGTCTAAATCATTCAGACAATTTTCTCGAAAACATATTCCCTGATTGATCTTGACAAACTCAAGACCTTGCGAGTTTGAAACATTTTTATTTTTGGAATGCTTTACACAAAGCCTCAAATGTTCAAACTTTTTCAGCATCTTTCTACAGCTATGATTCAGAATATAGACATTTTGTTCCTTAATGAAACATGTTCATCAAAAATAAATCTTCATGTAATATCATGATCAATTTTTCAACAATTATATTCTTGAAACTGGCTTAAAATTTATATTTAATGTTTTTGTCTTATGTAGCAAAGAATGTTAAAGATAAGTGTGGTTCCATTTTTGACGAACTTTCTGTAATTTTGTAAATAGCTGAAAATTGACATTGCAGAAGTACAATACTAACGATAAATATCTTCTAAAAGGTCATGTACAATTAAAAAAAAAAATTAAGTTAGTGTTAGTTTTTGTATAGTGCAGAAAGTTTAACAAGCTAATTTAAGTTTCTCCCTTCCATTTACCTACAGGCATATACCAGTTAAGAATGGTTTTAGAAGATTGAAATAAATCTGTCATAAATTTGCCCTCACCAAGAGCCTACAATGCTTTAGCAATTGCAACATCTGGAATTTAAAATTTGCATATAAACTTCATTTAAAAGTTTATGTCTCTTGAGGGCAAACAATTTAGTAGTGAAGTTGAACGTTACAGATTAAATCAAAATTATAGATTAAATTGTTGGAGAGGAAGGGAGCATATCCCTCTTGTATATCATGTTAATACTTCAATGAAGTTAAAAAAAAAAACTTTTTGAAAGCATTATATACTTTTTTAATTTAATATTCCTGCACTTAAAACATATTTTAAATTGAAAAAATTTATTGAAATTTCTGAACTACTTCTAATTACCAAAACTTTCTGTCAAACCAAAAAACTTACTTTGTTAATTTTCATGTAACATTCAAGCCACACCACATTTATTTTCACATTCTTTTATTTAACATAAATATCACTTTAAATCATTGGATCATTTTCGTGACCTCAATGTTGAGTTAACCACACTTTAGGTTGCTGAAACTTACAATAAAAATGAAACTATATGCAGTCATAAATGTTCTGCAAATAATTTAAAAATTATTTTGAATTAGGACTGGAGTCTTTCTTTCCTTTATTACAAGAAGAGTATAAATTAAGTTAATTGCATTTTGCCAGATTTTAAATTTTGAACGTGTGAATGAGTCATGGTTGAAACAATGGAATTGCCCTGAAGATTCTGTGAATTGTCAGAACCTAATTAAAACAGAGTAAGAGTGTGCATGCATGCGTGCTTCTGTGTAACAAACTACATAAAAGATAAGAGTAGCAATAAATAATTGAAAATAACAACATTAAAAACTCTTATTGAATATAGTATACTGTAAAAATATTTACAGTCAGTTACATATACATCAAATATAACATTAGAAACTGTCACAGTTATTTTATAAAAATAAAATAAAATTTTTCTGAATACACAATAATTCAGAAACTCACTACAAATGAAATACACAGTCCTTACTCAAATTATATAAATTCAATGATTCTTCAACAACACAACATGATCTATTTGGATATTGCCATTTTTTTTAATATGCTGCATTGCATTTGTATTCATTTGTATTGATGTAATTTATCTTTGCTCTGAATATTTTGATAAATACAAATGTATGTCATTGCATTTTAAATTTGTACATCATTGCTGCTATCACCACATTTTACCCTTCTGAATATTACAGTTTCAAATTAACCAAGGAATTCTTCTCAATCATTTTGAGCAGAAAACATTTAAGTTCAACTTCAGTTCTGCCATCTGAAACAAATTTCAAATTTGGGCATGTATAAATTTTGTATCATATAAAAAACTATTCTTATACTACTGCATTACAAATAGCTATCATTACAACACATCAATTAAGTGTACCTCAAAATAACAACTTACAATTTCAAAACTTTGTCTTTTCCTCCACTAGCAACACGCTGACCATCTGCTGACCAATCAACAGCATAAACTTCATCAGCATGCCCCGGCAAGTCAACTTCTATTTTCTTGGTTTCCATGTTCCACACTAAAATCAAATGCAATTACATACCCTAAAATATATAAGATATCCACTTCTATATAATTTAATCTTGTAAATGATTCAGTATATATTAAACTAAGCACACAAAACTGAAAAATTTTATGTTTAAAAGTAATAACAAACTAGGAATAAATATTTATTTAATTTATTTAAATATTAGGACACAAGCTTTCATTCAGCAACTTCTTTTGCCTTCAATGTGCTCTCTTTAGACAACCATTACACATTCATAATTCATAAAATCCAATTACAAAAATTAAGAAAATTGAAATTTTGCATGTATTAAGCTCATTCAATATATTTGTGTAGAAATGTATGTAAGAAACAGTATTCAATGTCATAATTGAGTAACTTGAATTCTGGAGATTATACGTAAAAAGGTTCAAAACTGTCCTTATGTGACTTTCTATCCCCACTCCAGATGGTACTGCGCTAACACTAATAGATTACTTTTGAGAGGCTTTTGCAATTCCGAGTTCAAGTCTTCAGATGAAGGTAATACGTCTTCAGATGCTTATTTGCGTAGTGTTGTACGTAAAAATAAAGGACGAAAATGGAAAACTTTTCTGAAAATCAGAAAACAAATGTTAATGTACCTTAATTAACCTGGATGGAAATGCAAATTATTCTTTATTACTGAAATTAAGATATACATGCAGATTTTAATAGAAAAAAAAATTTCTATCAAAATTAGCTTATTCTACGGATTAAGGACACAATTCAACATTTTCAAATTAATGTAAATCATATTTGAGCAATTTAATACATTTTGTGGGCTTAATCAGTTACTAGTATGATTTTTCACACGATATGTACGTATTTTGTAGTTTATGTGAGAAACAGCTTGTACACAGTTTTTCTTGATTACCACAAAACTGTTTTTTCTGAAATACACTCTTCATCCATCCAACACCTTAATTAGTGATTATGATTAGCAGACTTTCTCATATTATTTTTATCATCACATATAATTATAATGATAACTGATATTTCAAATATCTGGTGGAGGTTTACAATTTTATCAATTTTAATTCAATTCCAAGTAGATAGCATAACAATCTCAAGAATACAATAAATTCTGCCCTCTCACTTTACACTACATTGAGGTTAATTCTAATCACCAATAAGATTTGCATTCACATGCTACACAATGTGAATATAGACAGAAAGCTTTGAGAAATCTTTTCTTGTAACAATTTTGGTTTTATTAAAACAAATTTGTAATATGTAATATGCATGGTTGTCTTATATTAGTAGATGAAGTCTAGTTGGTTAATTTAAATTTACACTGCTTATCTACATTAAGAAATTTGAGTGCTGACATAACAATTACTTGAAAAGGCATAATATTTCAGGTATTTATAATTGATATAACAATTATTTTTGCAAGCATATGCCAGTGCGAATTTGGTGAACTAGACTATAAAAAACTAAACCATAGTTTTGAAAGGGGTTGATTAAAAAAATATGGAAAACAAATAAAAAAAGAGTAAATGTACACTGTGCACTTTACCAATGAGGTCACATGAGTTGATTGACAAGGCCACACAGACACTTGTGTAGAAAAAGCTTCCTAAACTTGATAACTAGCCACTCTCTCCCATGTTATTTACAAACGCACAGGCTAGATCTATCACACAAACATTAAACAATATGAATTTCTAGTATCTTCAGTTAAAGAATGCAAATGAATTGTTAAAGAATTAAGAAGCCATGAACAAGAGCATGATAGGAAAACATCTGGTGATTCGGAAAGGAATAATGTTGAAATGGCATCAGATGAAAGTCAAACACAAATTCGCAGAACAAAGCTTTCAGGGGAACCTAAAAAATCAAAGGACAATGCAGAATCGGGTGAGGACTAAAATGAAAGAGAATAATTAATTTTACAATTAATATTGTAGGAGAAAATATTAATTAACAAACAAGTGGATAAACGGGGTATAATTGCATGAGTGGAATGTTCAAGAAAACGAGTGACAATTGGAACAAATGCAAATCATACCACTTTATCCACATGTCACGTTCAATATATTTCCGTTTCTATTAAAGAATAATTTTAATTTTGAGAAATTCATGCATATCTTTACCATTGGAGACATATATTTGATGACATCACATTGTTTCTGAAAAATATCTATTTTAGTGGTGGTTGCATTGTCTTAGTCTGCAAAAAATATTTGCATATGGAAGGTACTGAACAGATTGCAGCTAAAATATTAGACGAAGCTGGCTAAGCTATGAAATCATTGCTTCCAATGAAACAAAGGCAAGTATCAGATAGAATACAATATGTACTGGGTGTCTATTTTATCTTTCACAAAAGATGGCGGATCACTTGTCTCAGCAATCGAGCCCTTGTTTACCTGGGAACTTCACAATAAGGACTCCATTTATCCTGCGCATTCGTCATTCGGCACGAACCGCCATATGTCTCTAGAGTTAAACTGTGCATCATGAAATTTTCTTTCAAGCAGAGAACATTCCTTTATGTCACTTTTGTTCGACTTAGTCTGCCAGTAAGTGTTGCAAGAGGTTTATAAAGAAATTTATGAGCATGAATATTCCACATGAGTCGACAATTTTTAAGCTTGTAAAGAAACTTCGCACCCATGGAATTTTAATTAAGAGATGAAACTGGAAAGTACCATGTCATGACAGAAGAGAAGGCGAAAAAAAAAAGTCTGTCAGGACACAACAATCTCTAAGAAAATCTTTGAGTCATCTATTGTTACTTTCAACAGCATTTGGCAACTGCTGCTGTTCGATCCATGAACTTATAGTGTGGACCAAATAATTAGTTGTAGGTTATAGCCTCCTAGATCATATGATCTGACTCCTTGTGACTTTTTCCTTTGGAAGTACTTGAAAGATCAGGTGTATGCAGAAACCCCACATTTGGAGGAACAGCTCCAGCGTTCTATTGAAGAGAAAATGACAGCAATTACTCGAGACTTACTTGAAGGTGTAAATCAGAATATGTTCAGAGATGCCAATAATGCATTCTGGCACTACTAGAACATTCAAGGAGGACATCGCCATCAGCACCATGAAGGTAAAGTAAAGTAAGTTAAACAGCGCAGCGATAGTTCACATTTGTCAGCATGAAGTTGGGTCAGTGGGTAAATCAGCCCTCGACTGCCCTGGCGACGTGGCCTGAATCTTCGGCGAATAATAAAATAAATACACTGCATAAATTGGGAAATAGAAAAATTAGTTACTTCAGCCACAGTTTTTCTATAGCAGAATTTTTAGAACGGGTAAATCCAACTGACATTTACCTTTTTAACATCTTTAATCTTAGGACTAAATGCAGGGCCATATGCTTTCTAGATTTTCAAAATCCCTGCCTTTTGCAGGTTTTTCAGGCACAATAAAGAAATCCAGTTATTCTTTATAAATTATTTCTGTTATAGACGATGATGAAAACAGGTAAGGGTGATAAAATGAAAAATTACAAGTAAATTTTATAAAAAACTGTATTATAATAACTAATGTTCTTAACAATATGTAATTATAGGCTATAAAAATAAAATAAAATTAAAAAAGTATTTTAAAAACAGAAGAATCTAGGTCAACCTACTTCAACCTCAACGAAATCAGTGAACCAATATCTTCATCACTATCTGCCATTTGACCAGTTCCTTCAGTTCACATATCTTTTATTTAGCTTTTATGTTCTGAGCTTTCATTTTCTATTCTCCCTAGTCTTTTGTCTTCTTTGTTTCTAATTCTTCATGATAAACAGTTCAAGTGTTTCTGGCATAATGAATCATACTTTTAGTTATCTTGATCTGTGTAACTCCTCCTGCTTTTGTTACATCATCCCAACCTAGTCTTTGAGTGACTAAAAACTTTTCTACCATGTTATCAATGAGACATTCCTTGTTGAAATTGCCCTTTTGGCACCAGCCTGACTGTGAGATAAAAAAGCATCATCTTAATAAATTTATTCTTGTGCTTCTACACCTCCAGAACCTCAACGGCAGTCCTGTCGAAGAAGACTATGCACAAACAGCTGTAACTCCTGTCTGGGGTAACAAGGACACAGTCTTCAATAGCCAGAAAAGGGCAGAAGGAGCAGCCACCCATGTGGTGTAATGTGGTGGAGTACACATGGTGATTTGTAATCAAGTCATAAGACAGCGGTCCTGTCAGATCATAATTCTGCAAAAGGCTGGTAACCTTGCCGGTAAAATCTCTTACCCGAAAGCTTCAAGTGAAACTACATGACTGCCACTGTAACAACTCTAGTAAGAATAAGGAAAAACGATTGGGAATAACAGATACACTAATTTTAGGTATACAGATGCGAGAGGATTAAATAATAAAGAAGCAGAACTGGAGAGAGGGCAAAAAGCAAGGAATGTAAATATTGCTGTTATTTCTGAAAACAAAAAAGAAGGGTAGAGGGACACTACACATTAATATATAGTGGAGTAGACTACATATGAAAAAGGAACCATGCAAAGCAACTACTGAAAAAAGCTCATGAAGAACTTTCCATCAGCATAATTGAAAATTATGTCCATGGAACACAGAATATAGCTTACAAGATAATAAAACATTTAAAATCAGAGGAAAAGGACAGAGCAGAACTAAATGTAATAAAGAGAGAAGACTGGATAAAATATTATAAATATCTCCTATATGACCCAACTGTAATCGTTGAAGATAAATCACAATACAACTCTTTGAGCTAACCTGAAATGGAATATGCACTGTCAAGGATGAAAAATAGAAAAGCTCCTGGAGTAGATGGTATCAATGCAGAACTACTAAAACAGAGGTGAAGAACAGACTTCTTGAACTAGTCAATAATTGTTGAAGAAAATGCCAAATACCTGAGCATGGAAGAAAGCAAAAGGCAAAAGTCATCTCTCTTTTTCTGAAAGGTAATAGAAGCCAGCCACAGAATTACAGAAGTATCAGCCTGTTGATCATCACTTATAAAGTTTGCACAAAAATAATAAATAAATGTCTCTGATGCACTGCTATTGAAAGAACAAAGTGACTTCAGGCAAGGAAGATCATGTATAGACAATGTGTTTACCATAAATCAAATAATTGAAAAGAGACTAATTAAAAGAGACTAACCAAAAGAGTTCAATTGAGAGACCCACATAGCTCTTATAGATTAAGAGAAAGCGTCCCAGTTGTCGCCAAATTATAATCTGCAAGGAGTGGCGATAGCTGTTTGTTAGCAACTGTAGTGATGTAGTTATCACATGTGGACCACAGAACCTAACATTCTTTGCAGATTTAAAAGACAACTGGGATTTCCCCTTAATTTTTTTTGCAAAATATTTGTTGCATTTGCATTTGTTGCAAAGCATTTCTCTGAACTGTAAAACGGGTTTTACTTTAATGTTTCCTGCACAATAAATCTTAGCACAAGTTCGGTGACCAATGTTTACATGTTTTACACAGAGCAAATTTTCTTTCTTGAAAATGAACTGCAACTGATGAAGAATTATTCAGTGTCCCTTCTCTAATGAAATGACGCATAACTTATGACATCAGCACTGTTAACTCTGTATACAGAAACGGCACCCAAACACCGAAGGCCTCGGGCCCAGAGCCCCGATAGTTCTTAAAAAGTTATTACTAAATTTTTTTAAAACATAAATAAAAACATAAAAAAGTGATGTATGATTAAACTATATGCAAAAAATTGTTATAATGAAGTGATATGTAGTGCGTCATTGGATAACATATATAATATGGAATATTGCTGACTGATGCAAAAATGTCACTTGGTGATGAGAACGTTATTTTTATAAAAAATTGTCTTTAAATTGGAGGGTGAATATCTGTGAAAGTAAGAATATTTTAAGGGCCCTGAAATTAATGGACGCCAAGGGCCCCCAAAGCTGATAAGACGGACCTGGTTTCCATGGCCTTACAAATGGCATATTATATAAGTGCCATGTTCCAACATTAACGCTGTGTTGAACACACTATTACCGACATACAGATTTTACAAAACATTCGTTAGACAACTTATGACGATAGCAACATTTTTTTGCACTTTTATGTGTTTTTAATAAAAAATTGTCTTAAATAATATTGATTTGTAATTTTTTAATAAGTTCTAATTTTTAAAGTTGAGAAATGGAGAAAAGACCCATTACAAAGTCATAATTTTAGTTGAAACCTAAGTATTTTTTACTAAATACATTCCCCCATAACCAAGGAATGGCGCTCTGGTCATAATTTGAAAAAATAAATAAATACATAATTGTTATTTAAAAAGACACTAACTCTGGGAACCTAGACTTTTGACATCACTTTAAGAATATTTTTGTTTTGAGAACGGTCACACTTATGTAGACTGAATTGACCATCCTTTTTCAATATATATTATTATTAATTTTGGAAAACACCAATAGTTTCAAACACTAATTCCTAGAGATAAAGGATGCACTTATGTGGTTTAAATTGTCATTCAAAAGCAATTTTTATAACTAAAATTTTTGAATTATAAATTTGAATAACTAAATGAGCTGAAAGAATTAATAACACAACTGGTTCTATTGTGAATATTATCAAAATAAACTACTAATTATTATTTATCTTTGTTTCATTGTGTTTCACAGTTTTAGAAAGATGTCACATTTGAGTACTGTTTCATAATATACAAATTGATTAGATGGCATCACGTTGAAATCACATATTTAATATGAAGTATTCATAATAAAATGATTTTAAACACAATTAAAAAAAAGTCATGATTTGTCTTTCTATACATAAAACTTTCTTATAAAATATGTAAAATTGAACAATCATAATTTTTTATTTGAATGGCATTTCCAGTTTTTCCAAGTTCATACAAACCCTGAAATGTTTTACATGTAAGACATTTAATTTATTCATGTTGAATATTTTATTCCATTAGTCAGCTAGCTTAACATTTACTTCAGGAATTTAGTTTTATTCATTCATTGTTTATATGTATGTGATGTAAATTTTTTTCCTGTGTCATGGCCCACTCGAAATACCTTGGCCATAGTTGGTATTACAGTTTCTTAATTACATGATTTATGTCATTTTCTGAATTCTGATTAGTAGGCATTGAATTTTAATTGCACAGTTGAATAGTAATTGCACAGGTGCTATTACAACTCAGGCATTAAGTTTTAACATTTTCATCACCAAGACAGTTTGTTTTAGACAATTTGCAATTTTATTTGGTCTAAATAATAAGAATAAAATAAACATTTAAAATATTCTCTGAGAACCTCTTTATAGTATTTAGGGGACCATCTTATTATCATCTAAATGTGATACTGCAAGTTTCTTTTTCAAACAGAATGAAGTATAGGGAGATAATTGATAAAATATACTAAGTGAAATAAAAGCTCATGAAACATGAAACCAAGGACACACATGGCATCAGGATTGTTTGGGTTTCCTGAAGGGGAATGTTAGGTTTCTACATTAAGTTCCCTATTAAAACATTCAAAGAAAACAAATGTACCATTTTTCTGATCCAGGATTTCATGGAACTGATTTGAGAAACAAAAGGAATATGATTAAGGCAGAATTCTCAAAAACAGCATGGAAGCCCAAATGCCCATATCAGAAACGTGACATTATCGAATAATCAAATGTTAAAATATTAATCTTAAGTTTTATTTATTAACACCAGTATTGATAATAAAGTGTTGTATTACATAATAAAACAATTTGTTTAAAAAGTAAGAAACTAAAGAGTAAAATTAGTTGTACCAGAGTGGGCAAATGAGTTGATTTTTT
>BOPP01000180.1:1090169-1125885 GCA_017312745.1 Gryllus bimaculatus
CTTCTTGTCAGAAGGTATCAAGTTTAAATAATTTATTCTTTTCTTCAGCCTATAAAAAACAATAATATATATATATATTATATATATATATATATATATATATATATATTTATATATATATATATTATATTATATATTATATATATATATATATTAAGAATTAATAAAATGGGAGAAGCAAACCTTTGAGTGTTAGAATCTTGCACTTACCACTGACTAATAAACGAGAATCTCCAGACCATTGCTATTTGAGTATACAGCTTGTACATGCCCTATTAGTGCTGCAAGGGGGGGGGGGGGGGGGGGGGGGAGGGGGGGGGGTGGGGGGGGGAAATTCTAAAATGCAACATATATTAGAAAAAAATCTTTGAAAAAAAATGTGGATATTTCAATTTACAAGTTTTACAAACACAAAACATACTTTCCAGTTCGTCGCATTCCCATAGTTGAATGGATTTATCAAGATGAAGCAGAAGCAATGGATTCGGGTATCAGGTTGAAAATTTAACGTCATTCACAAGCTGCGTGCCCAGTTCATACGAGCTAAAGAGAAAAACACATTCAAATTTAAAACTCAAGAAAATAGACAATTCTTACATCTTCAGCTTTCTAGTAAACAAAAAAACACAACAGAAGTTCAGAAATCTATTAATCACAAGACAAGTTCAACCCTATCACTGGGGTATTATTGTTGTACAAAATCTGCAACCAGGATTCTCAATTGAAAGTGTAAAACAATTCATTTAAATATTATAGTGAATGGAATCATTAATGAATTCCAAATCCCAATCAGACATCATTAGAAGAGAGAATCACAAAAATTGTTTTCATTGTACTGAATAATCATGCATAATGAGGTTAAGACGTGGTTTATCAACAGTTCAACCATGATTTATTCGGAGTCAAAAGCATTATAAAGTTTTTGCCCAAAAATCTCAAGTTTACTTTTCTGATATACTGTACTTTCAGAGATATTACAAAGTACAGAAGATCCCCAGAATGCATCAACAAACATTCACTTTTGTTTATTTGCATCGTTCTTTCTGAATGCCAATATCTCTGACATACACCTATGTGCTTTTTTGACACCTTCAAAGTTCATATTTTCAGTCGTTGTCCACAAAAACATGAAAGATGAGTGCCCTGTCATTTTTTCAATAGAACCTAAGTTAAAAGTCGATCTGCGAAATCCCTTCGACCCCTCACATCTACTTACTTCACTGTGGTGAGGGATGTTAATTCATTGTATCTTTCAAAACTCTCTCGCTTTGGTGACAGCTTTCTGGGAAATAAGAGAATATGCCAGAGTTTCCTCTAATGTTCTATTTAAACGACCTTTTTGCTCTCTATCCTATGCCCCTTCCTTCTGACAATGGTAAGTCCCTTTCCCCGAAACCGAGGTAAGCAACCTAGAAGTGAAAGTCCAAAGGGCAAGCAATCCGATTATAGATTAGAACAAGCTTAGTTGTCATTCGAAGGCATATAAACCACTAAAAACTATAAATTTATGGTCATACCACTACTATAAGATTACCTGATAATGGAAAACTCGTAAACAAGCTTTATTGCATTAAAAACCAGACTTAATTTGATATGTGCCCATAATGAATCTGTTATGAAATTAATAAGTACATAAACACAAAGTTAAAGAAAGACTTCATAATGATCATTTTCGTAGTACATATCTTGTTGTGTCCTGACAGACTTTTTTTTTTTTTCGCTTACGTCTTCTTTCTTTAGTACTGAACATTTTATTATCAGAATTTAGACTTGTTGACTTCCAAGTTTCAGTTTCATATACATTAATAATTGTCCATGTATTTTCTTTTTGATGTTAGTAATTTGGAATTAAGTAATTTGTCTCTAACGTCGAAAGTTTCCTTTTTACTGACTAATAACCGAGAATCTGCAGACCATGCTATTTGATATACAGCTTGTACATGCCCTCTTAGTGCTGCAAGAAATCTAAAATGCAACATATATTAGAAAAAATTATTTGAAAAAAAGTGATATTTCAATTTACAATTTAAAACACAAAACATACTTTCCAGTTCGTCCATCCCATAGTTTGATGGATTTATCAAATGAAGCAGAAGCAATGATTCGGGTATCAGGTGAAAATTTAACGTCGTTCACAAGCTGCTGATGCCCAGTCATACGAGCTAAAGAGAAAAAACACATTTTTCAAATTTAAACTCAAGAAAATAGCATAATTCTTACATCTTTCAGCTTTTCTTTAGTAAACAAAAACACAACACAAGTTCAGAAATCTATTAATTCACAAGACAAGTTCAACCCTATCCACTTGGTATATTGTGTACAAAATCTGCAACCAGGAATCTCTCAATTGAAAGTGTAAACAAATTATTAAAAATATTATAGCTGAATGGAATATTAAATGAATTCCAAATCCCAATCAACATCAATAGAAGAGAGAAATCACAAAAATTGTTTTCATTGTACTGAAAGTATCAGATAATGATTAGAGGGTTATCAAGTTCAATGAACGACCAAAAGCATTATAAAGTATTCCCAAAAATCTCAAGTTTACTTTTCTGATATACTGTACTTCAGAAATATTACAAAGTACAGCAGAATCACAAACATTCACTTTTGTTCTTTTGCAACACTCACCTATAGGCTTTTTGCTACTTTCAGGTTGCCACAAAAACAGAGTAAAATCATCTGATCCCGACACCAATCTCTCTTCACTGGAAGGATGTAATTCATTGTATCTTTCCAAAACTTCGCTTGGTGACAGCTTTCCTGAAAATAAAATAATATGCCAATTTCCTTTAATTTCTTTTAACGTTTCTCTACTTGTCCTTCCTTTCTGACATGTAAGTCCTCGCATAGCACACTGAGTGAGCCAACAAAGTAACAATTGTTCATTCAATAACAAAATAAATAGTTGCAATAAATTATAGATACTGATAAAAAATGAAAATTTATTGCATAAAACCATATTTAATGTTGAATTAGATTAATAAGTACAAAAAGTAAATTATATCAGAGACAATCAGTATTATACATTATTATCAGAATGTTAGACTTGTAGTAAATACACTCTTGCCGTGTTTTCTTTTTGATGTTAGTAATTTGGATATAATTTTCTAACTGAAATTTGGTTACAACCAAACTTTTTCTAGTCAATCAAACTAGACTTCTAGTATCTAAATCAATTTATTGATTGTGATACATTTGAAGTCGACTTTATAGTTTTATCAAGTGGTGTACCCGGGATAAGCTCACTTTAATGTGTGCTGTGTCCTAGCAAGTGTCAGATAATGTCCTTTTCTGAAAACATCATGTATACAGTATAATTTTAACATATCTGGCACTAGTTTAGAGCGGGACACTCTTAACAGAGATTTGGGACAACTGTTGATTGACAACTTACATTCAGGCCTCATACTGAGCATGTAATTACCAGAGCATATCAAGCACTTAGATATCTTATGAAAACTACCTACGAGACGCAGGAACCTACAAGACTATAACGGAATTGCAAACACACCAATTATCAATTGTTAGATCAATACTAGAATATGCAATGGTTGTTGTTTGGTCGTATGACAGAACTTGTATAATTAAGTCGCTTGAGACTTGTCAAAGGTGGCAGATCTCTTGTTCATTTAAATCTTTTACAATCCTGTGTCCAGTAATAAGTACATGCATAAATGTAAATTGTTCAAATTAATGGAGTTAACTAATAATTTTCTGGCTAATAGTAATGCGAAGATATTTTGGTTGATTCCATTATTTCTCTCATAGGGAATATAATTAATTATGTCAATGCCTGTAATTATTTTTTTTGAATACTCAGATAGTGTTTAAATGGGGTAACTCACTGAACTTATATTTTATTTATTTAATTTTCACAAGTGAAATTTACAATGTGAAAACAATATGATAAAATACTTTAATATCGTAAAATATATTATAGCTTAACCATTTAGAAAAATTCCCCTGACAGCGCATGCGTGAAAAGTGGCAGAGGGGAAGGTTCCCTCTATTAGAGGCTCAACTTTCTTGCCTTGAGGAGCTAACGTCGCATTTTGTATACTCTCATATTGTGTACTCTCAAAATTCTCATATTCAGTGTGTCACTGCTCAAGACACAGCTAACATCATGCAACAGTAAGGTTGTCATTTCATTAAATATTTGCTATTCAAATACTGGGTAAGGGAACATTAATGTTTTGATAATCTTGGTTTTTAAAGAATTTTTATAATGTATTGATACTACACTATGTTATAACAGGGTCTGTGAAGATCAATTTTATTAAAATATTTAATTTAGTGCAATTCTAGATAGGAGTATTTTATTAGTTGTTCTTGAACAGGATGTGTTACTTTTTGGAAAACCGTTTTGAGTAATTTTGTTCAGCAGCAATTTTGCTGCCACCCGTCACATATTATAAATGTCACCACCACACAAATATTAACAAAATTCATATGTTCAGAGCTTTCAATTTTAAAGATAATCAGGATAATTTGGGCCACATGTTACCTTAGTTACTGATATATTTATTTTCATTGGTATCTAAAATACAGAAATACGTACCAGAGGTATTCATTTGAATTGGGTCACAAGAACCTATGCGTAACACATAATCAGTGCTCAATGCTAATGTGTTTACCCAATGAGCATGTCCTTCTAATGTACGACACATAACTCCCTGAAAAAGAACATTATTTTATAAAGATGATTTTCAGTTTCCTTATTATCTGAACTTTCAAAACATCAGATTACATATACAGCCGACTACTGTTATAGTGAACTGGTCACTGGTACCGTTTCACTTACATTACAAATAGGCTTAAAAGGATTCGATTATATTGAAACTGAACTTGGTCCTTGGTCTTAGGAAATCCAACGACCTGGAAATTAATTCTCTCCTGGAAAATATATTACCTCAGTGCCACAAATTACAGTATTAGGCAGCTTGAAAAAAATATCGGTCAAAGGTCACAATCAAAGAAATCTCTCCTGAGGTGATGGTAACAGACCCGGAAACAGGGACTGATAACCTCGTGCCACTCAGTTTCAATGCGAAAACTAAGGCTCTCTCATGACACAGAACTGTAGACAGTGGAAACTGCAGAATCAAGTAAGGAGAGATCATGAACCCTGGACGATCTAGAGGAATTACTAATGTAACCTATATGAAGCAAACAATTGAAAATAATTCATTTTTAGAACAAATTAAGACACTGAATTTTTCAGTTCCTATTATAAATGTATTTTTCTGTACCTCTATCTTAATAAAATCATTCATTGTGGAGAAATTCTATTTAATTTTATAACCGGATATAGTAAAACAAAAATGTTAATCTTCAGTAGTTCACTATAACCAGAGTTAACTGTACCATTACAATGCAAATAAAATTAAATACATTGAAACTCACATCACTTGTTCTCCACACTTTAATGGTACGATCTTGGGAACTACTATAGAGCAAACCAGAACCACCCCAACGAATGCAGGTGACGCATTTAGTGTGGCTTGTCAAGATAAAAAGAGACTGACCAAGAACTGCGTCCCATATTCTTATATCTCCATCTTTTGAGGAACTTGCCAAACGTCTGCATTCTGGGTTTCTACAAAAATGAAATTGTAATGGAATTAATAACATTTCTTTAACAAACAAACTGTACAACATAAATAATCAAAATGTGTGTATAAGGGGAGAGGAAGGGACAAGTATGAGGAAGGAAAGATCGCATGCAGCCCATTTATTTAAGAACTGCTCCAGCATATGTCTGGTATTAATCGGAGAAGCCACAAAAACTACTGATCAGAGCAGCCAGCCCCAAAATTCTCTCCACACCAGTTGAATTCCACACAGCTATGAAGCTAGTGTGAAAAAACATATTTGATACTAGATCTCTAGAACCCCCTGGTCAGTGTTAAGTGACCTGACTCATGCATCGGACACATAGCATCCACAAATGAAGTGAAGAGACTGGAGCAGCAAGACGGGATGCCAAATCTCTATTGTGCCCTTGATCATACGGAACTTGGCCTTTTAGTGCTCAAAGCAAAAGATAATTTGACTCCTCCCCCTCCAAGAAAAAACAGCTTTACAAAAGTGAGAATTCTCTTTAACGAAAAATGATACTTTGCTCAACATGCTCACTAAAAGAAAATGTTTAATTGTTTTGAATATTTAAAAGTATACAATATTTATTATCAGGTACATACAAATTGTTAATAAGAACATATATATGAGAATTTTCCTAATTTTGGCATCCTCAGACAATTGGCGACCAGTGTGAATATCCTGTCTAAAGGCCTCCCCTGGCGATCACAATGAAACAAGTCAGTCTCAATGGGAGTGCACACTCGGCTTGAGCAGTGCAGATCATCCTTGGGCACAATTGCAAGGTGGCCTATGAATGTAAAGAAGAAAGACGGGACTGACCCATCAGCATGCACCAGGAGCCTCCCAACAGCCCTAGCAGATTATGCCTCAAACTAATGTTTGTCCACAGAATGCAGACACCATTATTCAGGCATTACGTAACATCATCTCCCACTATCATGCCGTCTTCAACTTGCCCAGTGTACCAAATGCTGGATCAAATTACTGCATCAGACTTGCTAGTTACTGAACTTGTCTCACCTAGCTGAGTCATCAACACCTACCATACCCACAAAAAATATTCTACTGACATATATGTGTCTACATTACAATAACTTATAAATTATTATATTGATATATTTTAGATAACACTGAGTATTAAAATATATCCTTCAGCACCTGACTATTCACAATGGCTTAGTCCACTTTCCTGGATTCACTATGACCTGTGTGTGACTTAAAATTTTGAAAATACATCTTAACTTTCAAAATTGAAAAAGATTAGGAATGTTAAAAAATAAAAAACTAAGTATATGTTCAATTTGAAAACAAAATTATGGCATGTATTGGGCTTCATTGGCCCTCTTGAAATTCACAGGCCCTGGAGCGATGCTCTGGCTGCATTCCTCTCTCCTCTGGTCTGCCTGTACTAAAGCCCAAATCTCGTAACAAAAGATAAAACATACCATTGCACGTACGATGTAGTGTTTCAGCATCTACATCCAAAAATTTAACAGTACTATCCCCAGAGGAAAGTGAGTTTTTAAATGTAACTTGGATGTTTGGTTCCATTCTTTCTGTACTCTAGTGCCAATGCACCTTCCGTACATTGGCATACACCAGAGAACACACAGCAAAGATGTTCTGAATAATAATTATTCTTATTGAATCATGCTTCTTTCTGCCCTTTTTTATTACTTCATCTTCCACCATGCAATATCTCACCTTAGAGGTATACTGAATAAAATCTTAATTCAGCAAAAAGTTATCACTCTTGGGAGTCATTCATAATAAATTTTAAAATTGAAACCTTTACAAGGCACATACACTTACCTGTGAAATGGTTCCCAACAGAGAGATGTAATCCACTGCCTGTGCCCTCTCAGGGCTTGACCACACTGTTTTCCAGTATCAGGATCCCAAATCAAGATTTCTCCACTTTTGCAACCAGATGCAAGGCGAGCACCATTTGGAGACCACGCAATACAAAGGACCCAATTTTTATGACCTTTAAATTACATAACAACATTAATTAAGACCTAAATTGGTAGAGTATTCAACTTGCAGAAATTCAAGTTTGGGGCTTAGATTTAATATAAACTCTTAGGATAAGAAACTCACAAAATTCTCATATGCATTATCCTACAGGTTTTACAAAAGGTTCACATAATTCAAGAACACTTGCATAGTTTTACTCTACAAAAATAACAAATGCTTTGTATTCTACAAATGGTCGGCGTTCGTTATAAAAAAAAAAAAAAATTAAGCTTAATTTACACTCTATAATTCAAACTTGTCAAAGCAGCGATTAGTGGATGGGGCTTGCTGAAGAAATAAAGGTATGTTGAAGAGAAGTACACTGTCTAAAGCTGAAGATAAAGAGTACCTTTCTGAAACTGCATGAAGTGTGCAAGGTTGGGGCACATTATTCCTAGTTTTAAAATAAAAAATGAAATAATTCTGATGAAAATGAAATTTTAATTTTTTTGAAAGTCACAATGATCTGAATAAAATTTATACCGTCATATCCATATTTTTAAAGTCTGCATTTCTGAATACATTTCATTGAAATTACAAAATAATTATTTATTTTAACAATTTGTATTGAAGGAAAAACTATGAATATTGGACGAGAACTGCATGGACTGAAGGAGTCCAGTTTCTGTTGAAACCTCGTAACAAAAGGTGCAACTTACCTTTACAAGTATGGTGTGGTGTTTGAGTATCTACATCCCAAAATCGAACAGTAGTATCCCCAGAGCCACTTGCTAAATGTCTACCATTAGGACTAAAACTCACAGATATTACTGCTTCAGCATGGCCAGGTATGGAACTGAAACATTTGAAAAATAACAGATTGAAGTTGTATTAATCTCACAAATATTTTTAAAAATTAACCATGTTTTTATGGAAAAAAATAACAAAACATCTATACCTAGTGCATCTTGTTACAGCTCGTACTTTAAACACAGCCTGTTGTTGGTAAACAATATCAACAACTTGTTCAGTCCCTCCTTTTTCACCATCTATAACACTTCCTAAGGTGCCCTTGATTTCATTGTCATTCACGAAGAAAACATAAGGAGTGTTCTCATCCTAAGGACAAAAATATTACATTATTAGTAAAGAAAAGCACAAAAACCCTCATTAAGTAGAATTGTTTGTACGCACCTGTTCCAAAAGCGCATTACATATAAGCTGAAGCTTGTCTACTGTTATGTTGATAGGCAAATCCAATAAACTACCAGTAACTTCACCAGTTTCTGATTTAAACCGGGTTAAAATTCTAGGCGTCTCCAATTCTTCATCCATGATTATGGTTATGAAGTGCTGGAAAAACTGATGACACCTGTGACTCTAATACGCATGTGCTCCACAACGATAAATTGTTTATAAGAAGAAAAAGAATTCGATGTTCGGCATTCAATTTACATACTTCCTTGAGTCAGCTTACAGATTAGAACAACTTGTCCCCCAAGTCATCACCGCCAAGGAATTAACACTATATAATAAAATCACATAACCTCTATAGCGATTAAGTAAATGCCCAATGCCCAACTTCAACCCCCAATCGGAACACGTGCAGGCATGTCAGGCACGAGGCACGTATTCAAAGCACTTGCATAATCCGAGTTAAACTTAAGTGTCCCATAATGGTGAGACTGATGTCCAATCGAAATTTTGTCAGAAATATCCCTATTGGATAATATTACCGCTCTTCCCCCATCCTTGTCGAAACCTTAAAGGGACTCTATATTTAAATTGGAGTGTTCGAAACCAACACAAGTGACGCGCTCCGCATAACTCTACCCCTATACTATAGACCATTTCCACCATGCTTATAAACCAATATTTGCCCGCCAATTTCAAATTATTTTTCAACTTTATGCAAGTGACAGATTATTTGTATTTAAAATGATCCGTTTCATTTAGCAATGACACTCCAACTTATATATATATATATATATATATATATATATATATATATATATATATATATATATATATATATTGCAACTCTTGTTCGGTAATGGACGCGGAATCCTAGTTTTAAGGTCCTTGAATGCATTGTTTCCGAGTTATGAACGATTGTAAGTCGTTCGAGTAGCAGTAGCAAACTTTGCGTCGATGGTTTCTTATAAATCATACAAAACCTGTCTTAAAAAATCTTTAGCGAATTATGGAATTTTGAGAAAAGAATCATTGATATAACAATATCTAAATGTGTACATACAGTTGTAATTCATATTCTGATTAATCAATGGCTTGTTTTTCTGAAAATTGATCTGAAGATGAAGCCTGAAGATTCTGGCTTGTTTTTCTGAAGGAAAGAAAAGGCTCCTATGATCGAAAATTATTTCGTTAAACGGCTCCTGATTAGTTATTAAATAATTAAATATAAAGAATTCAGCAAGTAAAAAATATTGACCAGGAGATATTTCAGGACTGGAGGAGGTTTCTCACTCTGTATCAAATGAAATTGATAAACGTATGAACCCGCGCGGAGGTGCATCCCGAATACTCGTATACTGAAACCATCCCTTCTCTTTCCTCCACTCTATTATAGGTTTGTTCCAGCAAACAATCCCGGACTGTTTTACGTACTCTCACTCTGCGCATGCGCGAGTGCAAACTAGTCCCGAATTGGGATCTGCTGGTACAGATAGGTACAAAAACACAGTACAGTCTCTAGGTACCGCTGCTTTCGTTTCATCGGTAGTTACAGCATTCTCCGCCAGATATAATTTTCGTATCGCGTGCAAAAATCAAAGCGACCTGGTCCCATAGAGTAAAGGTATTTTCTAGAGGTATGGTCCTGGTATTTACCAGGACCTAGTCCTGGTAAATGCCAGGACCATTTTCCATACCTGGTCCTGGTATTTACTCCCGCTTTATGTTTCACCATTATTGCTCGCTTATTTTCTTAACCTTGCTATCAATTACAGATTTTGAACCTGGTAAACTATGACTTGCGCTATTGTTTTTGATTATTCTTTCAGATTTCGGTTAATTGTATTTTTCTTAAAAATGAGAGGTAACACTACCAATACAGAATGGTAAATAACTACTGAGGTATTTGGTAAGTCACGGTACAAGGAACTTCCTTAAAATTACTTACCTTCCATTTCCCCCAAAAAAGAAACAAATATCAGGTTCCAATATCCACAAAAAAAATCCGAAAGATAGCTAACTCACTCACCAAAATCTAAGAATCTAGATTGATTTAGTAAAAAAAAAAAAAGTATATGTGACGTATGGGGAGAAGGTGATCTGCGCATGTTTTCTTGAGTTCCAGAATCCCTTCCCATCGTAACTATAAATAAATAAATAAAAATTAATTTTAAAGAAGCGTGGGATTAGTAATATTTGAAAAAAAACTAGAAAATCAATGAAACGTAAAATAAAGCAGGATCAAATTCCAATATCCACGAGAAAAATCCGAAAGAAAGCAAAATTACCAAAAACCAAGAATCAATAAAACGTAAAACAAAGCAGGGTCAAAATATATAGAGCAGAATATAAAACATCTATGCAGAAACCTGATGGAAACGTAAATCAACGCGGCGTCTAAGTTTGGCGTTGGCGGGAACTCGGGGACCGAAGTACGCATGCGCGAATTTCTAGTTTGAGGGAGAGTGCACGAACTGATTCGGACTGGTTTCAAACAGAGAGTATAAAAAAGAGTTTCAAACTAATCAGCAACCCTGCTGGAACGCCCAACTCTCAGTCACAATCCCTGACTGCTGCTGCTGGAACGCCCAATACTAGACTGCGCATGCGCGGACTAGTTCGGGACTGTTTCGGACTGTCGCTGGAACAAACCGACTCGCTCACATACTCTATATTACTAAAAATAATAATGAGCATTCAGAAAAAATTCTGAAATGCAACAAATCATCACGCCATTTTTTTCTCATAACAGCGTCGCATTCGACCTATATGATTACATGTAATCATCTTTATAATCAACTACACAATACAAAATCACATTCACACTAAATAACATACAACATTCAGTTTGTTCATGAGCATATTGTACAATCTTTACCTAATTAAAGTTATTATATGGTCATTTTATAAAAATATTTATTTTTTGAACAACTTTACTGATGTTCTTCGAATGTAAACAGTATACTGTGTATAATATACATTATATTATAATGTAGTTATGAAGAATGTTAAAATATTTTTTCAGTTAGGAAAATCAGGGTTTTTGTTCAGCAGCAATGGAGGCCATTAGTCAAAAAATCTGTTAATGTAATGAACAACAAAACATTGCTCAGAGATCGCCATCGGAAGAAAATATTCGGTTTCACACAGATATAACACCTTCCATAAAAATGTTATTCTCACATCTATTAGAAAAGTGCACGTTTATCAGTACCAAGACAAAAAAAAAAAAAAAATGAAGTTGAATGTTTAAGAATCAATAAAAACTTCAAAATTTACCCATCCTCCAGTTTCTCTTTCTGATTAAGAGAACTGTGCCCCATCTCAATCAAGTTTTTGTCCTGTTTCCATTATTTTGTCCATTTAATACATAATGGCCAAATGCTGAGATGGCCCCTTGTTTTGTTTCCAGACACAAATGTAGCTTCACTATTTGCATGTTTTGTTAAACTCTCCTTTTGCTTGAAGCAGTAGAGTAAAAGGATAGTTACCATTTTGTCAGCAATGCAGAAAATAAAATTTGCATTTTATCTTCTGCTGCAAATACGTTTCCTGTAACTCAGACACAAAAATGTCTAAGTTTTTCAAGACATTGCTAATCTCATCCTTTTTTAAAATTTACTTTTATTTATTTATCTTTAACTTTTAGTCATTTTTCAACTATTTATGAGTTAAAATGGAAAAGATTCTGGAACACAAGAAAACAAGCGCAGATGGTCTTCTCCCTCATATGTTACATAGTTTATCTAAATAAACTCTCCAAAAATTTGAAATGTTCCACCAAATAGCTCAAACAGGAAGTCAATGAAATAAATCTGCCACTACTAGCTTTCAAAGTGATATTGCACAATACAATCCAACAGGCATATGAAGTGGATACGTGAAATAAGGCACTCAGAAAAGAATCACAAAAAGAAAATTTCATGTGAACAATTTATCATAGCAGATACAACATATGTTGCATTATTTCCCACATAATCATCCAAATTGACTTATACTGTGGCATGAATTTTAGTATCCCTATATCAAAGTCGGCCTCCTGGGATGGGTACGTGTTTGGCAGGGAACTGTAACTGTCACTACAGTTTGTAATATTGACCGGATAGAATTTCTTGAAGTGTAAAGAAAGAAAATAGCCTGCAGCTATTTGAGCTGCAGGCTGAAATCTGGACAATAGGGTGAATGGCCAAACCTCTTCAAGCTTGAGTGAATCTTTTATTTAAAAACCTGTCAATCACATTCCTAACTTCTGGTGAACTGGCAAAAAGTTGCCCAATTTTTCTGAATTCAAATAATTTGTTTTTGATTAAAGCAGTTGATAAATGAATATTTTTCATATGAATATGCACTAAACACTGTATCTATCCTCTTGGAGCAATGGTCTGCCACTAATGCAAGTTTTAGATATTGGCATTTAATGAGTTTTTGAAATATGCTACTCAATTGATCCAAATTAATGAACTGAGCTTTTGTGGCTAACTTTGAGTTGATTTCCATAAAATTGATTTCTTTTTGTTGACCTAGGGAAATCACTTTCAAGATGCACCTCGCATATTCTTGGTCAAGGTTTCATGTAAGGAAAAATAAAAGAAGGGAAAATAAAAATACATATTTGAAGAAAAACGTTTATTCTTTGAAGTATATCATTAGAAGTTTCTGGAACAAGAGAAATTACTTTGTAAATATTACAGTACACGACTCAGAGTGCACAAATAATACACTGATACAAATTTGATATGAAGAAAAAATTTATCTAGTCTAAATAAAAATATTAGAATTAAAATATTTTTAACAGAGGCGAACGCATTTGCAAGAAAAACTGCACCCATCACTTTGAAGGTTTGCTCTAATAAATTAAAATTAATTCAGTGACTTAAACTACAATCATTTAGTAGCATGGTATCAAGAAATGTATCAGACAATCTTCAAAACTTACCATGATAAGAGTATACAAATGGAAACAGTCTTCTCTAGGGCAAAAGAATACATCTCGCACATCTAGACGCTTTTCTTTTCTTTGGCCCAGTGGCCATTTGGAAATATGTAAGTACTTGGCTGCCAGGGAGACACCACGTCCAAGGTACTTGGACACAGTGTGCCCTGGTCAGCCAAGTACATACTGACTCCGGCTGTGGAAGCCGACGCTCTCAAAACATAATTTGTTCTCCAGATGCATTAAATATGGTTTTGGGAACATCATGGGATCTTTCATTATCTATTGATGCACCATCTAGCAAGCAAACCCCCACAATTAATTCGATGGCAAAAACAAAACATGGGTTTCTGAGATATAAGGTGCTTAATAGAACCTTAATATTAGGAACTACAAACACAGATTTATTATGAAAATCTTTGTTTAGCTTAACTTGAAATATAATCAAAGTAGACTGGAGTATTTACTATCATAAAAGTGTAAGTCAATTATTACCATTACCAGGACCAAGTATTAGAACTTTCACAGAAATTATTATAGTGTTACCAGGAGATCACTGTGCTGGGGAATGCTCCTTCCCCTGATACAACCAACCCACAGAGGAAGGTTGACACCTATCTTTAGTTTTTTAAAGCATCCTCACTATTTTAATAGCTCTACTTTTCTGATATATTTTATATTTTAGTCTACGTAAGAATGTATGGCATGTAAGGACAAGGCATGTGAAATGCTGCAAAACTATTTTTGTATAATTACTCGAAGCCACCTAATATGATAGCATTTAACTTTCGTGGATACCATTAACATTACATACTATTCAAAAGACAATTATTGATTAATTTTTTAATTACATTCAAATACTAATTGTTTCGTGAACACTGACAAAATCCAGGTTCAATCTCATGTTTCTTCAATTGCTTGTATTTTAACAAGTCAATAATCTTAAATATGTTACACCCCTTCAGAATAAGTTTCTTATTTTAATACAAACTCACTTGGCTAAGAGTCCGTCTTTCTTTGCCAGCCTGTTGATGCAGTCATCTGATTCACCCTAGAAATGTTAAATTAGTAATAGAAATTGAAAATACCTGAATAAGAAACAACAAAATTGGATTGAAGGCTGAAAGCATTACATACCATCCTTCTAATGGGTCCACAGATAGCATACATCTTTGATGTCTCAGTCATACGTCCAGTTGCAGGATCTATATCAGCAATGGCTATCTGGATGGAAGCATGATCCTTAGCATGAATGATACGATTACTTGCCGAGCTACAAAGACCAACAGAAGTTTCCTTAGTTTAGTTACTATATAACTTCATCAAACATACTAACCTACGTATCATGCAAATTCCACAACGTAGGAGACAGATGTGAAAATTCCAAATTACACTTTGAGTAATGTGAAACGAGGGAAGAGGTCAGTGAAGCAATGTTCACATATTTGAAATAGGTTATTCGTCATCTCGAAATACCTTTATGTGCCACAAGTCGATAGTAGTAATAGCAGTTTACTATGAGATCTCTGCAAGACCCATTTCTTGTTTTTATAAACGTTCTTGTGTAATTTTAACCTGGGAATTCCTTGCCTTGTTAACATAATTGTACATATCTGTTTAATGAGTTTGAATTGCCCAAAGAGAAAATACATTACTGCATTGCATACAAATGAATGCAAAAAAACAGGAACTCTTGTGACATTATTGGAAAGAAGTAAAATCTGTGCAGGACCATAATCTCTACCCCTTCTGGTTTACTAAGTTTGTTAAATTACGAATAAATGGTGAATGATCAAATAATTCATAACAAAATTACAAATAATGAATTCATAAATAATAAACATGAATTAGGAAAAACAATGAATTAATTCTTTCAAAGTACCCCTTCAAGTTTTCTGCTTCAATTTATTTTTCTTTTATATTGCTCATTATGAACGTATTTCATACAAGTATGAATATATTCCATATAAGTTTTTTCTTGTTAGTTTTCGTTGAAAGAGAGAATTCAAGTAAGCAATTAAAAATCTGGATGTTTATCACATCTTTCACTGGTAAATATTATAACCTCACTCAGCTCTGCGAATGCTTTTGAATATTGTAACAAACGAAGTAGAAATGTGTCTGAGAAAACTAGCTCGCTCACATATTCGAGCGAGGAACTCCTTCACCTCTGCAGAAGCAACCGAGAAAACAAGTATGTGGAGGTCGAAGAGTGTCCTTTGTGTGATTTCCCACATTTCTCGATATCTGTGCAGGCCGAATTCTCGTAGCAATCTCATATTCACCACGCATGTTTAAAAAATAAAATTTGATGTAAGGACATGTCAAAAATATTAGGGAGAGAATTTTCAGCATTGCTCAAAACGAATTGAACTAAATGAAAATAAAACACGTGGTGGTTCTTACCATTTTCTCGGACAGTACATGTCCACAAATTCACCAGCATCGTTCTCCATTTTCTGAAAATTTTAAAATTTGTGAACTTAAATTATTGACAAGAAATCTTTACAAATCTTTGATGATCCTAAGAAAACATACTTTACCTCTAAAAAATATGGAACAACGTTACAACAACGAACCTAGCACACACCAGAGAAAGTCTATCTCGGTCTCGATCAGCAAACTCAGCAGTCAAAGAAACATCACCGTCATCGATTTTCGTTTGTTCAGTTCCAAGGAATTTATATATTGGGAATTATTATATATCAATTATATTAATTATATTATGATATACAATATGTAGTTATTGTATTACATGATCATCTAGAATAAATCCTCTGCTTCATTGATGTAAATAGATTGGTTTTCAAGAGAATATGATTGGCACAGGTTTCTCCATGATTGTCACCAATCGCTGACGCAACCAGATGATATCCAATGATCTAAAGTGTATAAACCTAATTGTATAAACTATATATACTACCTATGTAATCCGAGTTCGTGTCTGTGAATTTTACGGCTTTTATTCTAAAAACTCAGAATGTACAAGTGTTTACGAAAAGTGTCCTGATCATTAGCATTTATTTTCATCCGTGACCTATAACCTCTGTGCGTATTCCAAAGAACTGCAAGAGCAAAGAGCATCCAGCGTGTGGCAGGACATGTCTGTCTGCTTATACGTAATCCACGTGTTGATAATTGAGAATTAGTTTCTGAAGTGTCTCGACTTTTATGCTGTGTGGTATTTTGGGTTAAAAGTGCGAGGGTCTCTTTTGTGATTTGTAGTTATTAGTAACAATGGGAAAGACAAAACGGCTCAAAATGGGGCGGCGGCAACCTAAAGTTCCGCTTGATCAACAGATAGAAAACGAAAATGCTGTACAGTCAAAGGGTCGGATTAAAATACGACCAAAGAAGAACGAAGACGAGGAGTATGTTGATGCCAAGTTATCTGAAAAAATTATAAATGAAGCTCGTAAACAGCAGCAAGAACTTGAGGACGAGATGCCTCCTTCAGAGAGAGTAAAATTGACAGCTCCGAAATTGGGTCCTACAAACGATCAAGACGAAGAAAAAGAGGAACAAGATTCAGACAATGACCTGGATGGAGCTTACTACGAAAATATAGAGGTAAATGAAGAAGATGAAAAAGCATTAGAACTGTTTATGAATAAAGATGGACCTCGCCAAAGAACTCTTGCTGACATCATTATGGAGAAAATTACTGAGAAACAAACAGAACTTCATACCCAGTTTTCTGATGCGGGAACTCTTCAAATTGAAGAATTAGATCCCAGAATTAAAAAACTTTATGAAGGTGTTAGAGATGTTCTCATTAAATACCGTAGTGGAAAGTTACCCAAAGCATTCAAAGTTGTTCCATCCCTGCGGAATTGGGAACAAATTTTGTATGTCATGGAGCCTCATCGGTGGAGTGCTGCAGCTATGTATCAAGCTACTAGAATATTTGCCTCCAATCTAAAGGAAAAGATGGCACAGCGATTTTTCAATCTTGTTTTGCTTCCTCGAGTCAGAGATGACATTGCAGAGTACAAACGGCTGAATTTTCATCTTTATCAAGCTGTACGCAAAGCTCTTTTCAAGCCTGGAGGTTTTATGAAAGGGTTTCTTTTACCATTGTGTGAAAGTGGTACATGTACTTTGAGAGAAGCTATAATTATTGGGTCAGTCATTACCCGTAATTCAATACCTGTGCTTCACTCTGCTGCTGCTATGCTTAAAATAGCAGAAATGGATTATAGTGGTGCTAATTCAATATTCTTGAGAATATTTTTTGACAAAAAATATGCATTACCTTACAGAGTTATTGATGCTGCTGTATTTCACTTTTTGAAGTTTGAGCGTGACAACCGAGAACTTCCTGTCCTTTGGCACCAGTCTCTACTAACATTTGTTCAACGTTACAAGAATGATGTGAGCAGTGAGCAACGAGAAGCATTACTTGGTCTACTGAAGCGTCATCATCATTATCTCATTTCACCTGAGGTGCAGCGTGAATTACAACATGCTAAGTGTCGAGATGTTGAGGTTTTGGATACTGATATGAAGGAAATGCCATGAGGCTGCTGCCCTTATAAAATAACTTGTCTGAAATGATAAGTTGCTGCAAATAAGGTTTTGCAATAAATGTAATTGTAAGGATACATTTTGTAATTGAAACCTTTCCAGAAATATCCCATCAAATAGCTGTAATAACACATAGCAGGACAATATTTTGTATATATGTGTATAGTGTGATTACAATCAAAACTACATTAAAACATTACATATTAATTGGTTTATTATTTTCTTTCTTGAACCTGTTCCCTATGGGGCTTTAAAGTGTTTGAGGATGCTAATAGTTATTTTTGTCACAAGTCCTTTAAATTAGTTTGTTTTGAAGGATGAAGTCAGAAGGCTATCTGCAAGGCAGAGCGAAGTTAACCTTCCGGCTGAGACCTTAACGGTGGTAATAGTTCGTGGTACTGGATGCTTTGTGATAACTTGAATGCTTTTTCTGCTAATGCAAGCTGATTGAGAAAACAAATGTCTGGTAATTTTGAAATACCAGCTGATATTTTCGTGCCACATGATATTCTGGAGGAGGCAGAAGCTGCAAGCTTTAGTTTAATGTCTTCTAAATATTTAGCCACTTATGAGAAACCTTATTATATATGTTGTAATAGGCAAACGAAATGGAATGTTCGAGGCATTAGCAAAGAGATTATGCTCGCATTTTTGAATGAGCAATCCAAAATATTCCAAATATCCAAAAACCAACTAGTCTCTGGTCATTGTTTAGTATGCTAAAAAAATGTATAAAAATACATAAGAACACCTGTGGACACATCAAAGGTATTCATTCCATATCATTCGAAATATAATAGTAAATTCTGAAGACTAATTATTTAAAATTTATTTGAGTATAGATAATATAAAGTTATTGATTAAAAAAAAAATTAAGGTTACAAGCCTAAAAAATTAGAACTTTTAACAAAACAACTAAGTTCTGGCAAAAGGCTGACGGCATAAACTTGCGTTTGAAAGTCATTCTTGATTGTGGAGTATTTGGTGCTTGCTATAGACAAGAACTTGCAAATTTGGCTGTGAACAATTTACAAGGCAAAGAAAAGTATATTGGATACGTATTCCTGTGACAATTGTTTATGTTTATTCCCAAAAATTGTGTTTTGTGTCAACGACATATATATCCCAAGATTTATGAGCGCTGATGAAGTCTACACCCGAGAGTCTGCTAAAATATATTGAATAGACTTGAGCATTTTATTGGCTGTTGCATTGGACACACTCCTAAAGCCTTCCTTAGATGGTTGGTTGCTAAGTGCATGTTCACCAACGTAAATAAAAGTTATTTAATTTTGTAACTTAACTCATATGTTTGTGATGAATTTTTATTCCACTTCCATTGTTCCATGAATCCTGAGATTGATGTTCATCAGAAACTTTGTCAGGTTTTTAAATAACTATTTTAGTGATACTAAGAAAATGAAGAGAAACAAATGGATGTACTTTACTTACGTGTGTCTTTCAAACCACTTTCCATTCATTGCTCGGCCCAACATTTCTTTATAGTACTTGCATTTTGTATTTCAAAAACACCTTCCTTCCTGTGCTTCATTTGCGATATCAGCATCTGATCCTGAAAGGCTTATGTCAAAATTAATACACTTACCAAACCAAAATATATGTTAAATTCATGAACTTGTAACTGGAACTCCGGTTAGAAATGTTATCTTAATTTATAAAATATTAAAGTAAACATTAACTTCTTATTTTATGATTCACATAGTATTGCTTGGACGTTAATACTGCGATTTTAATGAGAAAGGTGAAGGTGAACCCCTGTTTTTCCTTGACAAAAATAATTACCTGAGTCTTAGCTTAATGCTAAAAATATGACTGCTAACCTCTGGTATTCCATTAGAATAGAGTCGAAGGTAAAAAGCGTTTCTGTATATGTTTCAGGATTGTTCCAGTTAATTTTATCATACTTAAAACAAATTTATTTTTATTGGTTTTATTTTTTCTATCATTAAAATATTTTTAGTGGCCACATTGAGAGTTGTTGATTTTGTTCATCCCTAATAAAGATGAATCTTCCAGGCAGGATAACTCATGTTTCAACCAACAAGTGGTGTGAGGTCTGATTTTTAACACAATTCATATTTTAGATGTTATGAGAAAGTTGCAATCGTAGTGATATTTGTACATACAATATTACATAAACCCTAAGAAACTTGCAAGTTAAAATTCAGTAAATACTGTATATATTAAAGATAATTTTTCGCTCACATAGTGAATAGTTCATAACGATTGTAACTGTGTTTCTCTTTTGCTAGCTTTAATAACGGAGAAAGATAAAACTCATTAAATCTCATGATTTTGGGAGAAGTAAACAAAATGACCAACTTAACTTTATGTCCTGGAAAGGGTTGTAATTAGGAAAGCTGCAATTGTACTCATATGTTGTCTTTCTTCTGATCCAAATATTTTTGTATTGCATGTGATTTGCATATATTGTGATACATTTTGTGTATTTAAGTTTTGACCAATTTACTCAACATAATCATCATTCTTCGACACCCTTGTAAAGTTTAGGCAACATTACAAAGATAAATAATAATTTATAAATTCTTACTGGTTCTCCATAGTTGGATAGTAACCTCCCTTAATGTTTCCCTGTCACATCTGTGGTCAGTTTTTAGGATTTTTAAAATCCGTTTCAATTTTTCCAAGTTAGCAATTCCCCCCCCCCCTCCCTTTATTCAAATTATATGAGGGAAGGTAATTTCATTATTTTGATGGTCAAACTCCAATTTCAATTGAAATTCGTTTTATATGTAGTATATTATTTCCTCGTTTACGTAGTATGGCCACGTTTTGGGGAATCTCTGATATCGAAAAAGTGCATTGTTCAATAAGTCTCCGTTCGTTCGTCCCTCCGACCGTGAACAATACTTGCGGCTATACTTCAATTTTTCTGTAAGGGCCAGGTGGATCGCATGAGGTTATTCCTTTATGTTTTAAAATAAAACTTTTTAATTAATTCGTGAACGCCCTTCCCAATAGACTTCGTAGTCTCAGAAATGTGATAACCACGGTTAAAAATATTCATTTTATAATGCAGGAGGTGTAAGAATGACCTAATGTAATCGACCACTTATAATACATCGATCGTTTATTTATGTAATACTAAAGAAGGAGGAGGGGATTTTGGGCAGCGTTACGCTACGTTACATAGTGAATTATTGAATATTCGCTTTGTGTTATGTAACACTTTTTTTATACATATTTCAACATTTATTGAAATACTTCCTTTTCTGAGTCTAACACTAAAGCATTAAAATATTAACTAATTAATTTGTTTTAAAAACTTAATTTAAAGTTATTAAAAGTTGATATAATAATTACAATTATTTTATCATTTTTTTATTGAATCTGTAAGATTACGAAGAAAATATTCAAACTGATCTGTAGTATATTTTAGAAACCAATTACATTGGCGCAGTAGACTCTCGCCAATGTTACCTTCCTTCACTCAAAGCTTGCCCCCTTCTTATTTTTAGGAGCAGTCAGCATCGCCAACTAATTTTAGCTTTAATTATCAAAGATTTTAATAAATAACATAAATAAAATAAATAGAAATGGTTTTCACCGTGCTATAATTTATTTTCATTTCTTGTATTTACAGAGGGGGGTTGTTGCAAGCGTTACATACATATTTGGGGGAAGGGGATCAAGCGCGCTTTACGTGTGCATTACAGAGGGGAGAAGGGGTATTCAAAATATTCCAAATTTGCGTTACGTAATTTTTGGACGTGTTACGTAATTTGTTGAAAAATCGAAGTATAGACTTGCTCTCAGGCTTTACTCCAAAATGTATATGAATCGATCTTGTCCAACTTGGGGCACTTTTTGAATCATCTTTGTTACTTTGTGGGAATCGGTTTGTAGAGAGAGTATATAAGAAAAGCTACTTCTTGGCTTCTACTGCCAACGTAATTGCAGATTATGCCCACGTGCTCATTTTGCAAGTACGTTCGTTGACAGTTAGCTCATTTGAATATGACTTCATCACTAGCTCTTGCGATATCATTTCCCTGTACGACATTCATTTGTTTCCCGACCTGTCAAAATGGTCCCTTCGTAGAGTAACTCCTCTACAATATACTGAGAATTAATTCAAATGTATGCGTGTCAGCTGAACAAGAAGGTTCAAGCGCTCTAAAGCGGTAGATTACTTTCTCGAAAATATATCATTTTTAATACCAAAAGGCGGCGTAAATTTGATTTTCAGGTATGCTGTATGAATTGACCATCTCGTGAAAAATCCAAATTTTTATCTCCCTCCTTGCGTGTTTTACGTTATCTTAGCAAAACCACGAAGAAAATGCACTTTTTTCTCCAATAACCTACCTCCAGTGCATTTATGTAAAAATGCACTATTGTCGATTTTCAAGAGCATTGCCTGCCACTTTATTACATAACAAGTTTGGAAATGTTGAACAGGTACTGAGAGAGTTTATATCCGCCAAAATTAGAAACACCGGTAAAATGTTTGATATGTCTTTAGTTTCACCTGATTTTTTTTTCTTTGTGCAATACAGCGTAAAATGCAAGTGGGCTGGAAAAATATTGTAACGAATTATATGCAAATTCATTTAATATGAGCAACAATGTGTTTTTTCAATTACGTATATTAATGTATTAAAGAGGATGTCATATTCATGAATAATAATTTGAACTAACTGCAATATTTGCACTTTCCATCAAACATTAATTAAAATTATTTCAGTACTTCTCGGCATGTAGTCGAAGTTATTACAAATAATTTGTGTGTATATTATTTGAAATATAATTTTCTACAATATTTGTGTTTGGGTATTTCGCGCGCAATCGCCCATTAAGAAAGTTATTTCGGGGAAACCAACAACTAAGGTGACCAATCGTCCTCCTTTTGTAGATTCTGACCTTCCTTGAAAAGTGGCCTCCTACATGTCCTCCTTTTCGGTGTTTTAAAACTAGTCCGTTAATCTCTGTATTCAGAGATGCCGCGTCGATCTGTTAAGCGTCATGTGACCATACAGTTTGCAGATACCGATTAGTATTATCGGAGGAATTCCCGCCGTTTTCAGTGAATTTTCAACTCGTACCGCAGGGGACAACGAAGTTCCGCGGACGGCGAAAAGAACGGAGAAAAATAATTGAAATGCAGGAAAATTAGCAGAATTTTAATTACCTAACAATTAAAATTATTAATTAACGAAATGTGTTCGAAAATTATTAATATCGTCGATATTGAGTACGTTTGTACCGGCAATATATCGATATCTATTACATAAACAGACAGAATACTCCCTAAATACGTTTTCACGATAATCGTAGTTGTCAGTATTTTTTCATTCTTTTGTGTTTTCGCTAACTATTCTCAGCAAGTATTACAGTGAATATTTACTGGACAGGCATGATCTTGCTCGGAAATTTCCAATATATTGTTAGAATATTCTGACAAAAATATATTCATTCAAAAAATTATCCTTTAATTAAATAATTACACGGGATGTAAGAATAATAAGGGTATTTTGGTTTGAGTTAATAAAATCTTAAATGTATTATTATTATAATAATAATAATAATAATTATTATTATTATTATTATTATTATTACTATTATTATTTTCATGACATTGTATGTCTGTACCTGTGCACAATTTTCGAAATAATTACATATTAAACTGTCTGGGAATTTAGTGCTCCTTAAAACCTTTCATTTCAAACATTTCTTAGAAAACACGATGCGTTTTCAGATTGCCAATAGGGGTTTCGAAAATCAAAATCTACGGAAACAGCCATATTTTCTTTTCTTAAAGATGTCGCCTCATCCATGGACGAAGCACCTACTGGAATATTTTTAGATCTTTCAAACGTTTTTGACGTCACTGATCATAACATTTTACCTTCAAAATTACCTTCGTATGGAATTTGTGGTGTTGCTCTAGATTGATTATGTCGTACCTTAAATAACGTTCTCAGAGAGTAAAAATACCTTACTGGAATAAAGGAACATAATGCACACACCTTTCTGATTCTTTGCCAATTGCATGTGGAGTCCCGCAGGGATCGATTTTAGGTCCTATTTTCTTCCTGTAAACAATATGCCCTCGACGATTAGAAACGAAAGAACAGTTCTCTTTGCGGATTATACGAATATTCTTTACAATAAAGAAACCGTAATTAGTACATTATCAGATATTTAAAATTGTTTTCGTAATGACAAAATAATAGTGAATGAAAAGAAAACTGTTTCAATGCAGTTTTCCATTTCAAATAAACAGCTCTGCACTTCACTGAGAATAAACGGAGTGCCATTGACTGATGTCAAGGTAACAAAATTTTTAGGTTTTTCAATTCAGTTAAACCTTAAATGGAATGTCCATTTAAATGAATTGAATACTAAATTAAGATCTTTATGCTACGCTTTCAGAATTCTTTCAAATTCAGTCAGCCTACACACTGCTCGTTGTGTATATTTCGGGAACGTTCATTCCTGCCTGAGATATGGCATTATATTCTGGGGAAATACATATTATAGCTCTCAGACTTTTAGATTACAAAAAAGAATTGTACGAATAATAAGCAAATCCCACTCACGTGATTCTTGTAAGCCTCTCTTTATTAATCTATTTTACCATTACCTTGTCTCTTCATGTTTGAAACGGTGGTTTTTGTCGAAAACGACTTAAGGGCGGGAATATATTTTCAGCAAACGCCGTTGTCTCTAACTACAACACTTAACGCAGTAATCATATTCATCAGATGACAGTATCAACAGCTCACTTCAAAAAATTCACATATAATACATGTGCATTATTTTACAACACCTTGCGAAATGACATTAAATGATTGAATTTGATACAAAACTTTAAGTCCTACGTAAAATATTTTCTGCTGCACAACTGTTTCTATACAATTAGAGACTTTACCTAGTATCCAAAAGGAAAGTAATATTAATTTTAACAACGACATTTAATGTATTATATACCATTTTGATTGTATAATTGTAAAGAACCCATAACAAGTATTGCACTTCATCTTCTGGGCCAATGACCGCCATCTCGATCAGGTTTTCGTCCAGTTTCCCTGATGCTCAAGCAAATGCTGAGATGCCCCCTTGTTTTGCTTCTGGACATAAGTGTAACTTCAAATTAACTTCTCCCCATAGCACGTCACACACAGTTTTATCTGTTTTTGACGTAAATAAATAAATAAACTGGTATAAATTTCATCCTAAAACGCTTTGGAAGCAAAGTTATACAAAAACGAAAAAAAATCTTTGCATTTTTTCAAGATGAAAAAAAAACAGGATAGAGAGGTAAAAAACTGGATTTTCTCGAGGAATTCAAATCTTACAGCACACCTGAAAATCAAAAAACTCTGTTTGCGACTCAAACCCCGTTTTAGCTATCTCTACCGGGCTATACGCTTCGTCACGTAAAAAAATCTGTCCTATTTGAGAAAGACAAATTTCCTTAGAATACGTCGGCAGCGAAAGTGATGGAAAGCAATCAAGTACTTTATCGTACGCGCTCCTTCGTCACTTAACGCATACCGCATACAAAAATCCGCGTTTCGATATCTTAAATGGTTCGAAAATTATTTAATGAGGGCATATCAGGTAGCGATGATCCGTTTTGCAGGAAGTGAGATCGGATGTCACATGTTTATTTCTCATCCCAATGCCGTGACACCGGGGGGGGGGGCGGCGGCCAATGAGGTGGGCGGTAAACTGGGCGCCTGTGGTCCGCCTTTGCCCCTAATGCCCGCAACAGACGTCACTGAGAATACGGATACCGAGAAATGTGGGAAAAATGTGGAACAATGCTGGCGAAGCTGTGTCCTCGCCCTAGAAATATGGCAGGTCATTCAATGTCTCGAATTGGCTTCACCAGCCACAAGCTGAGGGTCTTGTCTCCAAAGCTGGCTATAAGATCAGCAGCGAGTCCCATTCGTTAGTTAAATAAATTATTTTGCGTAATTTTAATCTGTGAAAACCTCGTTTTGTCAGCACGAAATCGAATTGTCTGAAGAGGAATACATTTTTCATTGTAATTAAAACGTTATTTCTTTATTAAACGTAAAAAGGAGTATGGGAGAGAAGTACTCGAAAAATCTTTATACATTTTATTCAGCTCTGGAATCTCTACCTGTATTCTTTTACAATACTTGAATTATTATTAAATGGTGATTTATGAAATAGTTTATAATAAAATGCAGGAATAATAAATTCATTCACAAACAATAAATATGAATTATGATAAATAATAAATTATAAGAATTTTATTTATTTTCAAAAAGATCCCCAAATTTCTTCCTGAAATTTTTTATTTTCACGTTGTTCCTTGTGTTCTAGTTTCATATAGCTAAGAGTAATTTCGAACACAATGTTATCCCCGTCCATTTCCATTGAAAGACAAAAAAAGACCTGGATGGTTATCACATTGTTCACTGCTGAATATAATTACTTCACTCAGATCTATCGTTCTGGTTACTGTTTAAATGCTGCAGCGCTCGCCTAAATTTCAGAAAATAAACGGAGAAGTTGAAAAGTGCGAGGAAACTCGCTCACCGACCGAACGGGAATCGCCCAACTGCATCTCTAGGTTAGTTTTTTCCTCATCGCCCGCGCTCCCCAGCTAATCCCCTTTCGTTATCTGAGAAGGCGTAACCCAACTCCATTCCGTTTCGTTCTTCCGGTGTTTCGGAAGGAGTAAACATTTCAGTTAAGTTTGCATTCATAAGTAATGCATACAGATGTATCCGGATATCAGTCCAAAGGCGTTCTTGTGCGACTGCGAAAGGCGAGGACAAGGCTAGAGACCCATTCCGGGAGCCTGAACATCATTCCCCCTAGGGAAATAGCTGTGCGGGGGGACTCGCTATGCACGATGTGTCTACTATGGTTCACAATAGAGAGCCGTGACGCGTCTGCTCCTGGCCCACTGCTCGCCGAGGGAATAGCCCGACTGCATCCCGCAGTCAGTTTTCTCTTACCCTCGCTTCCCACCTAATCCCCTTTCACTTTTCGTTGCCTGCGAAGGCATAGCTCGACTCCATTCCGTTTCGCCCATTCGATGTTGCGAAAGATGTAAAAATGTTAGTTGTTTGCATTCATAAGTAACGCATACAGATGTTATCGCACCAGTCCAGGTAAAACCTCGAACACCGGTGAACATGGCAGAACATGGCGGAATTGTGTATAAGTCAGCTAGGTAAGAAGATACTCATGATAAGTGGTTTCATGATTTGTTTCCATACACTTAAACTAATCCATATGCTTAAAAAAGTGGAGATCTTTAATGTTGACAGTGCTCCAAAAGGACATGCATATGTTTCTTGAAAATTGACAAGTGGATAAATACTAATCGACCAATGCGATTCTAAGCAGAGCACGGGACACGTAGCAATCAATCCTCATACTAAGGAGGAAAACAACGGGGTGCAGTTGGGGCATACCTTTTGGGGGAATTAGGTAAAAGGCCTGGGAAAAGTTGACCGCGGGATGCAGTGTTGGTATACGCCCGACCGAGCCGGCCGAGGTACTTTTTCATCAAGGAAGAGACAACACTTTCAAGTGTGTGGGAGTCGATACGAGTCTCTTGTTTCTATTTTCCACACTCCTTGTAATATTTCTTTTCATTTCGCTCTGCTGTGTGCTTAAACCCCCTCCCTCAAGTGTCGGCCAAGTATCCGTGCCGCGCAAAAGTGTCCGGGCATGGCACCCAGAGGGGCCGGCGGCGCAAGGTCTCTGTTGAACGTCTGTGGAAAAAGTCCTCTGGCGCCACTCGCTCTCTTTTTATTGCAGCTTGTAACACCAGGCGACTGCAACTCGCGAGATGCACCAGCCCTTCATAGCCCCATGACTGAAAGACAAGGTCTTTCGGCGGAAATGTCAACAAGCCATGTGCGGAAGTGTACAAAAACGGGGTTTGCGTGACAGAAGAATGGGACAGACTGGCGCCACGCACAAAGGATGGTGTTCGGTTTCCTCAGCTGGTAGTTCGCTCTCATGGAACACGCATCCGGCGACCCAGATGAAAGGAGTCGAGTGGAAGCCACGGATAAGTTTCAATGTGCATCACTTTCACTGCGTTTGTAAAATCGGTGGGGGGGGGGCGCGAATTAAAACACTGAATTTCTGAGGGGGAGAGGGCTCCAATTTATGCTTGAGCAAAAATAATTACGTGCCCCGGCGAGAACTCTCTTATGGAAACCTGACCGCGTTTCCATCTCACTTTCATATCAATGATATTTTTATTTAGGTAATTAGTGTAAATGAAGCCTAATAATAAATATTTACGTAATTAGTACGAATGAAATGTTAACGTACGAGGCGACAATAGAATTTATTGCATGGTTGATGTTTACAACTACGTTAACTGCTGTGGTCTCGTCTCTTTTATGAAGCGAATGTTTCATCCCCGAAGGTGGCAGTGATTCATTCTCCGCTGATCCTGAAGGTTGACTTGCGGGCCATTTTTCCTTCTACAGGTCTCTCCCCTAGCAGGGCACCGCCCTAGTCGGCATAATCTCTTGGCTCCCAACCGATCTCCCAACATGAATGGTAGTGTGTGCGTGTACGGGTAAGGGAAGAGGACTGAATGTAGTAAGTACAAGATAAGTGCGTGTAATTCTAAGGGAAGAGGATAGGATACAGGAATGGAAGCTATAAGATTGCGGGCGGTTCGTGACCTGTTTGTTAGGCCTTCACCGGCATTCACCTGGTGTTGATAGAAGAAATCACGGAAAACGTCTGGCCAGAGTAGCCGGCCGTTAAAATTCTCCCGGCTGGGGCAGAGCCCCGCTGGTGGAAGATACTTGGTTGGGGAAAACCCGGTAGCTGACGGTAGGTAGGCGCCAGATCTCGCCATTACGGGCGAAGACCACCGCCACGTTCCGAGCAAAACATGCACTACACTTACGGGACTAATGACCCTGGTAGTTGACGCGCCCATAATCACTAACAATCAATATCGTACGTAAGACAGTCTATAACGTACCTCAGGAAGTCAAAAATTCATCGTGACTATCGAAATAAATAAACAGAAAGCAATGAATAAGTACTGAATTCGGGAGTCGCAAACACATTGTACTGTCAATACTGTAATAAACAAAAGGAAATCAATGAAACGTGGCTAAGTACCCAACGTCACGTACATACACAGGAAAAATCAAAGTGAATAAAAAAAATCATCAGTCTTCTCGCGTTTTACAGCTAAGACGATACTTGAAACAAACCAGGCTAGTCAAATATAAAATAAACCAAAATAAATATAATTTACATAATATCTGCATACGTACATGCTGAGTACATAATACATATTCAATATTTTTATCTCTTTTTAAAATTATAAATCAGTATTTAAATTAGTCTTTATATCGGAGTTTCATACTACAGTATACAGACGTTACTTATAGTGTTTATACAAAATAAAAACAGTTTTTCATTAGTCAATGACGGCTTAAAAGAGCACCTGCGTGTACAACCAAATCTATCTGAAGTTCATCTCGCTATGTATAGTGCTGCAGCAACAGCGATTAAAATGAATGTTGAAAGGACTTACCACTCAAGACAAACACGGCGAAGTTAAAACTAGGGAAAACCGCCTGGAAAAATTAATTGGTAATAATGGTGATGAATTGAGAAGTAATTTTCACTTCACATTTAGAAGGTATCCAATCAAAGAATGTGAGGTAAAATAAAACGCTATTGCAGCTAAAAAACAAAATTGATACACACCATCATGTTGGCAGAGAAAAACGTGCTTGACAGAAGACAACAGAAAAGTCTATTTTGCATTATTGTCATCTGAAGTCGACAATGTGAATAAAAATGCTCCAACTCGCACTTCTTTTTCCCCCCAAATTGACATTGTTAGCACCCATGAAAAGCAATAGTCACAGATTCATGACAAAACATTTGATTGAAGTTTTTATATAAGAAGATAATGTATAATTGTTTGTGTAGGGAAAATTAAGAGCATTATTTTACAAAAAACATGTTTTGTTTTTTCAGATATTCTTAATAACTTTATAATGCAAATTTCAAATAGCTGGAAATATCATTCAGTGTTGTGAAAAAATTGTACGTGATTGAATAAAACTGAGCTCAGTTATGAAATCTGCACTCGAAGTAAATATAAATTCCAAATAATTAAAATAATTTTTTTATAAACCTAAAAATGTGCGGAAAATGCGAAACTAAAAAAGCTCTAACTTCTATAAGAAACAAATAAGTCACATATGTGAACTTAACTCGGATGATAAATTACATTATTGACAGTGTTACTTGGCTGTATATAGGTTACTGTTAACTATTTCTTTAGTTAACTCATTAGTATGCAGAAGATGTCTTCGTTCGTGAAACATAAAATATTCTGCACTAAATTTCAGAAAGCCCACAATGGAAGTTACTTATGATTAAGTAATGTAATACTGATATTTAAAGTTATTAGTAGAAAATGTCTGATTGTTGCCTTAAAAGTATATAAAATATGTACACTTCTCTAACTCTAAATTTATTTGAAATGTCTAATGGCAAATGAAGCCAGAACTGCAAGCATTGTTTATTTGCACGCAACGGACACTGATATTGCTTTTGGCACTCTGTCAAGCCCGCGATGCCAACTTTTCAAATTGACTAAGGATCCCAATTAAGCGATTAAATATAATAAAGACATCACAGAGATAGCTTTGAACTGTAAAATTCATTTGACATTATGATCAAAATGCCTTCTTCCTTGAAGTGTCATTTATACATTAATGTCGGTGTATACCTTTAAGTTTTGCCGAAACAATATTACAATTCGTAGAGCTGACAGATACAGAAATGCTAATTACGAAACACATATATACACTTTCTCATCATACATTTCAAGGGTGACAAGACCATTCTCCTTTTCTCATTGAATGTACTCTTTCTCTTTTTAATTATCAATGCTAAGGTTTTGTAGGCTGACCTCGCAGTTCATAACTCAACTCCAAAATGATAAAGAAGACACTTGCATCAATTAATGAAGAACGTTATATAAAATATAGATATGTGGCCACATTAATATATGCCTATTTTAACACAGCTCTTTCTTGTTTTGCAAACAAAATAAGCAAATAACACAGCGCCGCCAGATGGTTAGAACTGCGTAGACGACGGATGTTTTAACTGCTCGCAATTTATTGTCTTAGTACAGTGCAAAAGCCGAAACCTGTCAATCATTCTCTTTCTACTGTGCAAGTTCTTATAATTTGTAATCCACATTGAGTAATATTTGCAATTGAAATTGATTAATGTAGTAAGAAACCAAATACCCTTTTCATTGAAACCTCCTCGGGGCTTGTGGCAAAATATCCTTTCTGTTTTGCAAGCCGCAATAATTTACTTAGCAAATAAATGTGGTCCCAAAATGGATTTTTACCAAACTTGAAAGTCTCATTTAACGATTAAAACGATTTGAAAAGCAAGCAGCAGAAAAAAAGGTCCGAAGAGGGAATTCCACTCGAGAAAAATATTCACGGATGATCGTTAATCCGGGTCGGATTGTGAAAAGCTGCAGTTCGAACAGTGATTATTAGAGTCAGGATTTCCATGCAAATTCACGTTGTTATTTAAACGTTGTAGAGCTTTCAAACTTTTCAAACTAAATATGTTTTTCATTGTGCATTCATTTTAAAAAATGCATTCTTTTTTCATGAATGTTTGCATGTTTTGGAAATTTTTGTAAGAAACTCAAGCATAATGCATTATTAAATGTTTTTTTCATTTAACACTGCATTCTTAGTCTGCTAACTACAATATTAAATACTTGTATTAGGTTTTTGCATAATTTGTTAATTTTAAAATATTTGCATATTAAAATAAAGTATAATAGTATTCTTTTCTCAGCTCCTGACAACACCTGATCACATGCAGTGATCTTTGCTGCTTATTGTTATAAAGTACATTATATTGTACTTGACATTTTAACCGTCCGGTACACGTCCTAACGAAGGTTACATTTGTAAGTAAATTCACTCCACTAATTACGCATTTTCTGGTTTTAGGTTGTCGAAAGTGTTGATGAAAATAGCGCATCGTGTATTAAGGAATCTCAAAAAGCATTTCAAAACAAAAAGCGAAACACGACGATATATATTAAATCAAAATTCTAAAATTGCCTTTAGCAATTCAGAAATTGAGAATGGCAGGTCCACTTCTGTTGAAGGTATTTAAATTATTGAAGAAATTAAAATTGCTCTGGAATTAGAGGTGCAGATGGCTGTTAAAGAGAAATTATATAAAGTGTTAAATTCAAAACCTGATCGGAAAATTCTCCTAAAGGTAAAAAAAAACATTATTTGAGATGAAAAATTAGTAAAGGGAGAATTTGAGTTCATATTAACTCAAGTTTCTATTGTAAAGTACGTTCAAATTCATTCATTGTACGTACGTCTTGAGAGTAGAAACGTCATTTTTATTGAAATATTTTTTTCTAAAAAAAGGATGAATTTGACAAGGGATACTCTTTTTTATAATGTTAATTGTTCACTGCCTCAGTAGGAAAAAATAGTTAATAAAAATTTTATTGTTCCTATTTTGTCTTTTTTACCCTGCATTATGAATATTTGTCAAATTGGTAGTGAATGTTTGCATGCTTATTTTAGCATTTGATTGTGTCTCTTTTCATTGTTTTCACATTTCCGTTAATTAATTCGCTTCCTAATTACGGATGTGATCAGTTTAATTCTTTTAAAAGTTGCTTGGGCTTCTGTTGAAATTACTTATGGCACACCATCGACATCCGTTCCTTTCTACTACTTATTACAGTTACTGATGATTAATTAAGAAAAATGATTAAATATAAATCAATAGTGTATGTTTACATCAGCTTGTCATGCAGTGTGTCACTGTATTAGGAAAGATTGTCTGGACTACCTTACTTGTAAAGACAATAATCTGTATTGAAACCTGAATATTTATGACAAATGATTACGATTACAAAGATTTGGAATTAACGTTATATGTAAAGAACGTCTCAAAATATATGTTACAAATTTCTTTTTCATGTAGAATGGTCGAAGATCATACCTTTTCGACAGTGAACATATGACGGAAAGTTTCATATATCGAAGTTACACATGTGGTGTTTGCCCCTGATTGGGAGGCAACGCATTATGCACTTGTGTTTGGCAAATCACATTCTGACACTCCTGAAATTTTGTCTACTGGAGAGTAGTGCAACACGAGTTGCTTAACAATACGGGGAAATGTCTCGAATGTAACTTAGTTAAATGAAATTTTCTTCAACACGTTCATTGAAAATGAATGATCCAATTAAAACCTCAATACGCCCTAAATGTTTAAATCGATTATTCATGAAAAACATTGCCTACATACTACATCACGTAATTCGCGAATGAAAATGTGAAAGATAATGCAGAGTAAAATATTCTCATCGTGAGAAGAACGGAATGTAGTTTTATACCCCTAGTGCTTGAATACATTACTTGCAGAAATAAAAGTATTTATGAAATTAATAAATAGAAAGTTCAGGCGCAGCCTCTTCTTTGACGAAGCCACGCCCCCAGTTGGACTCCTGGCTTCGTGGTGGCAGTGGCGCGAGACTCTGGGCGCAGAGGGGGGCCTTGTCCCCACGCTTTGTGAGTGGCACATCGTTTCGGCTCCGGGACTGTCCTGGAAAGCCAGTAGCTCTCAGCTGGCAGGACGGCCCGACCCAGGGGTCGTACGGAGGGGTTTCCGAAAGGGGTAACGGCGTTTCGGCGGGATCCCAAGACCAACAGCCCAAAACAAGCGTGTCGGCCGCAAGGAGTGCGAATAAATGCAAATAACCCAAGGTGTCCACTCCGGGGATTTATCCTCCCGGTAAACGTTAACTACGTGTGGGGTAGTACGCCACTCAAGGTCCTTTCTGTACTCTCAGAGTCTATGATAAATAATGGCATCTAAAAAGCTACTGTAAAATAAAAATAAAATAATATCACACTGTACAATGCTATAGTACAATTCTGTAGTACAACTCTGCTCTAACTTCTGTTAAGAACGCTTGACACATACGCCGGATACACTGCCCTACCTCACAGCCCTGCACCTTGCGACAAAACGCAAGGCCTATTCTGATACAACATGACCCAGCATCAGGGATTGCCAAACCAAAAAGTATTATTATACCGGCACTTCTAAATATAATTAAAAGGAGAGTACAATATCCAAGCTAAGGGTCAGTTCTGACCATAACAGATTGCGCTAAAGTTTCAAGTTTCTTTATTTTGTATATATAACTAAAGGTAACGCGTCAAAAGAGCCGGGATGAAGCCAAAAACCCTTCTTCACAAATTATTTTAATATTAATTAATTTTACTTATTTTATACAGTACATGTGCTGTATTTTTGACAAATGACGGGATGGAACCAAAAACCCTTTTTAATAATAATAATAATAATAATAATAATACAATTTATTCATTTTCATGCAACTTAACAAATACACATGTGCTATACTTGTTGGTGCACTAGAATGAGCAAATAAATGTGTTCGGGTGCAGTTTATAACGAAGAGAAAAACTGAGATATGGTACAAAGACAACACAATTTATAAACAAGTAAGAGTTTTACGGCGTGATGAATAGTAGAATACAATTTAATTTTTTTAATACTTAATTTAAGTTTGTTTCCATTTTTAAAAATCTCTAATCAGTAATAGGTTTTCTAACTCAGAAGACAGTGAAGCGATTTTACTGAGACCCTAAACGTCTAAAAGGCGAAATTTTCGGCACTTTGCAATTGTTTCCACTGATTGACACATCCTATGGAGAAACCCAGTGCAGTTCCTTGATATTTGTTATAGTCGTTTAGCACACTGCATTCCCGGAATCCGGCAGAATCGATTCACGTTTTGTGAAAAGTCTATTACGTTTCAGAAAAGTGATTTTATTTTTAATCTCTCGCAAACAAGTTACATATAATGGGGAAATAATTGTAATATAGCTGCAAAACACAGTGATTTTTTGACAGAAAACCATTTTCTGCGTCTCTGATATCAAAAATGTGGACAACTCCTGTAATCTGTAAGTAGCATTTCTACATCTCAGTGTTTTTATGTATTTCATATCTCCTATAGTTTGACAAAATGTTTTATTAAAGCAGCTTATTTGTTAATTGTAGTTTATTTAAAAGGGCCTCAAAGTAATCAAAACTAGGGGAGCTACATCAGCAATTTTGTAATTTTCTAAAAGTGAGAGTTCAACGAAAATTATACATGCGCCATTCTTTTAAGCGTTCCTTGCCGTATACCTAAAAATATTATGCAATTCTCGAAAATACAGAGAGTTTGCAGAAAATGGGGCCAGCGCCAATTTTTGTACCGTCATGATATACATATGAGGTATATTCCACATTCCCTTCTCTTGAATTTTAGAAATATATAAAAAAGATTAACGCAATGTACGGCCATTCTCTAGTTGTCGGAAAAATAACATGTTCGTGAAATGATGCAAATCTTTTTTACTTGTACAG
>BOPP01000180.1:1126499-1148578 GCA_017312745.1 Gryllus bimaculatus
TTTCCTTAAACCTTTGCAAACTAAAATAAGGAAATTCTTGAAATAAATTAATATGCAATATCATTTATCCTGTTTTAGAAGTGTTAAAAGTACTTATAAAAAATGTAAATTATTTTAAGAGTGTCGAACTGTGGCGGTTTCTCTTGTACTATCATCAGCTTCATCTGGCTGGCGCGCGGTAGAAAACTTTTTGAGTGATGCAGTTTTCGGTGATGCTAAACTACTTTACTGTCAAAATGATCGTCCGACGGCCGGAAGCGAGTTTACCGCCTACGTATGATATCCTAATAAAGCAATAGCAGTAGTGACCATATTAGCAGCTCTGCCAGAGACTTCTTTACGCTGGAGGTGGAGTTCAGTTCAGCACCCAGCTGATCGTAAGGATGGGAGTTAGGAAGGTTGAGAAGGAAGGTGGCGGGAGGTCTGTGGATCGTCTTCAAGAAATTGCAATTGAATACGACTCATACGCAACTACTAAGTACGAATGCACCAGATAAACTACCATATTTACACTCATACAGACTGTTGCAAGGAATGAACATTGCAGAAATTTTTACTTTTCTTGTGACTTGACCAGTGTTTTTCAATTCATCTAATCATGAGCTCCATCGTTAGGGAAAGTAACAGATAATCTAAATTGAATGTTAACACAATGTAAAAATTTGGGTTTGTGGGATCCCAAGGCATATACATTTCAATTTAGAGAAATGAGGAAAATGCATTCTATTTGTGAAATAATATTTGTGATAATTAGTTATATGCATAAATTTTGAACAGACTTTACGCATATCAATGTAAAATTACCGACGCATGGTTCAGGCGATAGTAATGTTTACAGGCACTAGACCGACGGACGGATAGACAGTCGGATAGACGGACGACCTTACGGGCGGCCAAACGGACGGCCAGACGGACGGCTCGTTCATTCCTGAACTTTTTAAGCTGTGTTAGACAGAGTCGTTTCTTGTATGCTGTGCAGTAAAATGAATGGAATTTATTCAGGAGTGAAATATTTAGTACATCTGGCTAAGAAAAGTGTTCATTCTTCTGAAAATCATCAAGGTCAACACGAAATCTCAATTTGTGAGTTTCCACCTAAAAATGTTTCGTTGTTTCATGTGTATGTGCAATATCGTGTAGATTTGTATAATTTTCTTTCAATTTGCGGCTTTTCAGCGGTACTCGATTACCCGCGATTGCTATGCCACGTTATTACGTCGATAATTAGGAGTTTACTATACAGCAAAAAATGACATTGTAACATTCAGGCTATTTTCGTTCAATTTCTGTAGAAAACTGTCGTAAGTGTAAATGCGTTGTATTCTGAAGTCACTTTTTGCAATTTCCCCACTTTCGTATGTTTGAAAAACTAATTTTTCTAAAAAAAAGGTTAAAAAATTAAATTCTTTTTTCACATATAAATATAATCAATCGTATTAAAAAAACAGATTCTCCTACTTCATTAACTTGATTTGATAGTTTAGTTTTAAACCTTTAAAACTCTCTCCGCCTTTTCTACTGGAAGTGCGACATATGTCAGACGATTTCACAGAGGATTCTTGAAATCCATATCATTATTTTCAGTCATGATGTAGATAATATTACGAGAGGAAATAGATTGAAGGAAGGTAATAAACTTTAACTTAGAACTAACAAACACACTTCTATACTATAAGACGTTTTAATCGCTGATTGTTATATTAAAAAATGGAAGCTCACTAGAAATGTAATCAAGGTGTGCCATGTGAACTTTTTCTTGCTTTTCTGTATTATGTTCTGTAAATATTGTAAAATTTAAATTTATTCATGTTCGTTTCATTACTAACAGTAAGAAATCACTACTCTTCCTGATATTGGAAATAAATACAGATAAGCACGAAAGGCGATTCGTTTGAATTAGGTTTTTTCAGTTTTTAGTATGGCAGATATTACAATATTTAAATATTATAATTTCATATAATATTATAATTATATAAAATGTCTTATTATACGAGAAAGTATGCGCTGTTGTAGCTCCTCTAGTTTTTCATTTTCTCGTTGCACACCTACGGCTCATTTACAACACTTACGAAACGCCTGAACCGAACCAATACCATTTTGGCTCTATGTCTACTTGTTACTTTTGTCGCACATCATTTGAATTGAATAATTTGTACATAAGCAATTATTTTTTCAGTTTGAGTGATTAAGTGAATACCTAGTTATATTTTTAGACAAAACAAGGAACTGAAAGTTCATTTCGTTGAAGTGCAATGCGGTTTGCTCAGACACGGCGTCCGGAAGCGGAATGACGTGTTCTGATAACTTACTTTTGTGGGGAAATGATGTGTTTGTAGGGGAATGATGTGGGGAGGGCATGAACGTCACAATACGGGGACATCACATTCCTATTCTAGTGATATGCACATATAGAATCACGTAAATGAGTCACCGCGTTTTTTATCTGATCAAAATGTCAAGTGCATTTTTTAAGTCGCTCGAAATTCTCAAAAGACACGGATACACAGATTTGGTCTGCAGATGTACAGCAGAATTCAGGCAACACAATTATTTTACCTGTAGTTCCTCTGAGGTCGTTTAATAAATACGTACTCGCTATTGAGAGGGGTGGGAGTTTGCAACTACGTTGTGCAATGATATTTAGGAGTTGGCGATATGCAAAGGTCCATTGAAAAGGGTACAAATATACAAAAACAAGGGTCTCGTTTGAAGAACAGACACAAAAAAGCTCAAATTCACGTTTTACCAAAAAATCAGTACAGCTGTTGAACAAGGCAGTATCCGCGAAGGAACCAGTGAGCAGTGCACGCAAATGCATCTGACAGATATGATAGTTCCCATACAGACGAAGGCGGACGTATTTCACTTGGTATTAATTTGAAATACAAGTCTTAATTGACGCCATTCTGTTTGAAACATTAATTTAATAACTATATTGTGGATGTCAGTAACACATGATTACTCGAAATGAACTCGGAAAGGTTACATACAACTAGAAACGTAGTTCATTGACAGATCGCAACTTCGCAATACTATCTGAAAATGTATAATGTCTAGATACATTTTACAGATACAGGAACTTCAGGTCTTGTGGAATAGCATTTATGTCTGGGGCATTACCACAGCTCGATATTGTTTAAAACTTAACTCGAATACAATCACAAACTTCCAATAATTAAAGTCTTGGAACGAAATTAAACTCTCACATTAATACTGAATAAAACACACAATATTAATATTACTTGAAAATAAAATGCAATGTGAGTTGCTTTTCTATAATTTAAAAAAAAGTATTTGCAGAATACAGATTTGAGTCATATTTTACACAGAGTTGAGTTATATTTTGAATCCATTACCGCTTTAGAATTATTTCGTGGTGTTATCTGTGCGATAGGTTTAGGGTGGGTCAAAAAATTTTCTGGGTAGTTTCCTCCGGATGTGTGCTTTGTTTGGTTTTTGTTTCCCTAATTGGAAGTGGGTTCGGGTGATGTGAAGTGAAGATGACAAGATAATTAAATTTTATGCTCACATAAAATTACAATTACAATTACAATTACTAACAATAAATTACAACCAAGATTGTAGGCAAGGGCAGTGGATAATCTTTTTCATTTGCTAATGAGAGGCATAATTGCTTTGGACTCCAATAACATTTTCATTTCTATACGATGGTTGTGTTTATGAAGCTAAACACCTACTCCATTAATTTTTATTTGAGATTGATGAACAGCACTACGTCTTCGTTTTGAAGAACATCTTATATTATCATTTCTTCCACACTCTTCTTTCAATATATTTTATTAAAAATAATTGAAAGTGTGATGTGTTTGTTATTAAAAGTAGAATGACAGAATGTGTTTGAAAAAGTGTTACCGATAACTATCATGAAGAAATCTTAGAAGTTTGCTAATTTCGATCGTATATCGTAGTTCTCAACCTGAAAATGACCGAGAACTATCTAGTGGTGCAAAAACAGCTCATATTTTATCGCCATTAGTAACAGTCCGTATATAATTTTTACCGAAATTTCCGTCTGAATTAAAGTATCTGTCATTAGTTTTTTTTAAAGAAATTTGTTCTATATTCCTTGTATTTTGTGGATATTATAGTTAGCTGTATTGATCTAGATAGGACAGGAATAAGAAACTACGGCTCTAATCATTATTGTGTATGCATTTAATAGTTTCAATTGTTAATTTAGTTTATTTTTTATTAGGGGTTTTAACTGTATTAGTACCTTTTTAGTGTTATCGTATTTAGTGTATAGCCTTTCCAGTAGAATTTGGTATACAGCGAGCCCTGCAATTGTGTGCCTCCATGTGTTTAGAGATGTGCTTGAACCGTATATTGCTGTGTCATCAGCAAATTGTGTTATATTGTATTCATAGATATCATCAGCTTTCTTTGCGGTAAGAATGTTTATCATAATAATACACCCATTGTATAATAATACACAATGACCATCCTTTATTGTGGGAATTCCTCTCTGCTCTGGTCCGTAGTCTAAAATCTGAGGCTTATTTCACCACAAAACACGGGTGTCTCTAGAACACGAGTGAAAGAGGAAGTCTATGAATCTGGGAGCTACAGTAAATTCTTATTTTCAGATACAAGTAGTAAATTATATTTTGCAAAGCTCCACATAGATGAAAAAGTGCCTGTCGTTAAAATGTCTCTTAGATCTGCTGCAGAATCAGACATCAATTGGCTTTTAAAAAGCGAAAGTCGTCGGCATCTGTCGAGGAGAACGGGTTGATCAATGGAAACGTCTGAGATCATTTCAGACGAAAAGGCATGTACGTACACAATGTAGGTGTAAATGTTAATGACTAAATAACGATGTGCGTATCGCAATCTAACTCAAAAACACCATTAAAATGCAGGTGCTGTAGGTCGGGCATGCTTTCTCAAGTAAAAACACCACTTATTTGTATCTCCTTGATACTAATGTGTTTGCGCTGTCTACGGGAATTCTTTCCCCGTATGTAAGAGATGACATTTTATTACTTTCTTGAAGGATGCGATGATTAGTCTTTCCCGGTAAGGGTATGTTATAGCGATTCCGGAATTCTACGTCTTGATATTAATAAAATTTCATGGTTATATAACTAGTCAGGCTGGTATTCTTCCCGATCCTCTCTCAGTGTCAAATAATGTTAACATACTTCACCCACTCGGTAAATCAATATTGAAATTCATTCTGTACTATTGACTGATAGGAAAAAGACAAACTATTGGCTAACAGAAAAACATCCAGAGGTAAGAAGCTAAGAAATCTTTAGAGTAGAAACCTCCAACAATTGGTAATATTGCCGTTTCTTACATCTTCCAGAAGCTTCCCACATCATTCTAATCGCTTGAGAACCCAGCTGCTGAAGGAGTGTCCCTAGTCACATATTTGCCAGAATTAGCGGTATCTCTATTATGATAACTTGCTTTACACCTCCTTCACATATCACCATAGAGACGGCTTCTTTGCCATTCTTATCATAAATTATTACTGTGAAGAGCGTTTGGAAATGGGATAAGATATTTTTATGTAAAAAATGCGCAAACGTTTTTGAGTTTTAGCTGATGAAGCAAGAGAGAAGATGCAGAATAAACTGGGTTAAGTAATAAGAGGCAGCAAAGGCAGCTGCAAATTTGCCATATTGGTCTGCATCGTTTTGTTTCGCTTTCAACGAGTTGTAAGGGGTATAAAGAACAAAATGTGCTTTCAGAAAAAATAAAGAGTCAATAACGTTTTCAGCTAGTTCGCTGTGATCACATGTATATCAAAGCATAAACAAGAGAATAATGCAATAACAGTTAACAAAGATTTATTCTCTACTTCTTTATTTCAATTTGCTGTTTATGTTGAACATTAGGGAAGTTTGTATTCGTAGAGGAAAACATTTTTGGACCGTGGTCACCCATTGCGTACCCTACTATAGATCTTACGTAAAAAAGTGCATTAAAAACAAAGAAAGGCACTGAAGTGAATAATAGAAACAATACTACTCTCTTTGAATGTGAGTCAAGCTCGTGGGCACTTATGAGGTTCATATATTAATACATAACACAAACTGGAGTTGGACATGTAGGACATTCCTCACTTCGATCCCAGAATAAATTGCAATAGAATTGAAGGAAAATTTTATGTTTAAGAACTAATAATAAGTGCATTAGCAATATTACACAATTACAATAATTTTCGGCATGTTTTTTTAGATATGAGAAAATAGGGTTTCCATAGAATAGCAATGGAGTTCAGAGCATCCAAAATGTATTTTAGATCAAATTGTTTATTTTTATAAAACAATACAAGTAATTATTATAGCAAGGAAATAGTATGTCACGTAAACAACTAAATAGTAAGAAAAAGTTAGATTGCATACAGTCAAGAATAGGAGGATGACTACTCTATTTTTAGGACAAATTTCCCTGACTTTTTCAGGATATACAGTTCATTTTCTTATTATTACATAAGAAAATTTGTGAAGTATTTCAGGGTATTTAAATAAAATATTAAATAAAGCGTAACTTTGGTCGATATTAAAACACTGTTTTTGACTGAGCCCTTTTCCCCTTTGTATTTCAGATTTCCTAGCACTAACACAGTGTGAGAAACAGATGAACTTCGTAATACGTGAACGTAATACGTGAATACGTATTTTATTTGAAGTTTTTATTTGTGGACGATCTGGACACCTGCACACGTTTTGCAGTTAACGTCTTGCTTTAGATATTTTTATAGGTACTGTTAGTCACTGACCAAAAGATGCGAAATTATTTTTGTTTGAACAAACTATTTTTAATAGAGGACATTGCAAAGGTAAATGAAAGCAAGATCTGCATTGCATGTTCAAAAGGCGGAGCCTTTTTTTGATTTCGTTGTGAATGAACTTTTTCGTTACGCAAGCTATATCTTTTGTGAATCATTTAGCTGCTGTTCGAAAAACAGCTTTTCGGAATGTAACGCATTTTCGTTTGTGGGAGTGCACAAAACGCTGATGTAAGTAGTTAGCATGCATTTTATAACGAATGTATGATCGACAATTCTAAAGACAACCGATCTTTCGTAACATAAGGATACACAATATGTGATGCAGCAATATTGCTCATATACTAAGTTCATTTAATGAAGAAAACATTTTATTTGGCTCTGATTCAGTCATTAAGATGCCCCAACATAGACAATACCACATACATACGTACCACGTAATGTTAGGAGTGCGATGGAAATTTTGCTATGCCGTTTCTCGAGTTGCGAATCGACGACCTAATTTACCGGGTCAATGCACGAATGGTACTTAATAGGACTACTTCGCGAATGAAATTAAGCCCGAAAGAGTTCCAGAATGCATCACTTAGACTTCGTAATTCTATTAATGCGATCCATCCAACTTCCTGTGTCCTATCTCGTAACACGCGTCTACTATTGATACCCGCATCATCTCCTAGTACCAATGTGTCGCTTATGATAGGCCAGAAGGGAGAAGTAATAAAATCGAATACAAAAAAGCATTAGTTTTAAATTCACCATCGTGATTGAAGATAACAGAAGAAGTTGGTAACTCACGAGAAAGCAGGCCTAGGAAATAAGAAATCATATGGAGAATTTTCATGAGTATCATCTCCCATAATTGTCTTATAGTGAATAAATGTAATAATAATAATAATAATATATTATTATTATTATTATTATTATTATTATTATTACTTCTGAGTTGTACACATAAAAGGATACGGGTATCTAAGATAACTATTAATTCTGTTATTTATATTGAACTAATTTATAAGTTATATTAATACTTTGCATACTTTGATAGATATCTGTGTGACTTCTCTTTGTTTCAGTGAACTGTGACCGATTAAATAATGGTAATAATATTAATATTTAATTACTCACATATGAAAAAAAACTTCATCAATAACAGGCAAGGCTTAGTAAGTTAATGTGTATTTTACTTATGAGTATTCAGCACAATCAACTAGTTCTAACGCACAACAACAAATGCCTTTGCCTTTTGCAAGTAGTTTTTGTTACACGGGAGCGAATGTTTTCATACCAGTTGTTGCCAAAAACGCTCGTTGCTGCCTGTATTCAAAATTCAACCTAATACTCTGTAAATGAGTAAGAGCAAAGATCACAGAGTTCAAGAAACCGTGCACAGATTGCACTTCTCCTCTTAGTACGTCAAGCAGTTTTTTAGTGATTTTGACGTTAAATAATTAAATAAATAAATAAAATGTACGAGTACATTTTGAATTTATTCTATTTTGTCAAGAAGGCTTTTTGAAAATTCCTGTCTTTCGGCCCGTCAATGAATAAACCTGATATGAGCATCATTTCCTGAATCAATTGCATCTATTTTTTCGATCATTTCAGAGGTCAGTACACCAAGTTCACGATTATCAGTTCTGGCTTCCGGCCAATTCTGCGACTAAGAAAATGCGCCTGAATTCGATCAGACCTTGGTACTAGATTAACTGTGACAAAATATGTTGGATTGCTTCAGAGAGAAAAATAACAGTGGTTTAGGTTTTCTTGGATTAAAAGATAACTGTAGGCCACTGGACTTGTTTTCATTCAAAGGATAAGAACAAAATTGTTTTACGGAATATTTAAATCAAGGTGCAATTTCACATCTCTAAAGCATTTTCCTCTCTAGCGTCTCCTCTACAACTGAGAATCAAACAACTGAATTTATTTTATTTTTTCAATTGTTTTTGAAACTTCTGGAAGAGTGAATTTTACAATGATCTATTTGCTAGAAAATAACTACTATGTTGAGGTATTTTAGTGTTAAATGAATTTCTTTCGAATTCCGATCTCCATGGTGTCTTTGTCATTTAGTCATATTATCCACGGATTAATATTGTATTTGCAATGTAGAATAAACAGAGAAGACGAGGATAAAGATCATCTTCCGTTCGTCCATCGAATTGAAGTGAGACTTGATAGGGAAAGGACGACCGGACGCTGGTCAAAGCCCGTTGTTAAAGGAACTGTTAAAGGAACATTAGCCAGGTCATGATTGAAGGAAATCACGAAAATGACAGTTCAGAACAGTCGATCTCAAGAATTCTCCCCCACGTAACGGTCCAGCTTCTTAGCTGGTTTCGAAACTCCTGCCACCATCGGGTCACGAACCTAGGACCTCCGCCCACGACGTTTGCGTTGCGTAAAGGGATGGTCCGGCCTAAAACGAATCCCGTTTCATTCAATCAATCAGGCCACACTTGGAGCAGCGCGAAGAGACCCGAACCCGGCGCGATGCGACGCCCCATCGACCGGACGCGCCGTGGGCGGAGGCGGCGGCCGAGAGGGGGCGTGGCAGCCAGCGGGTCGCGGGGCAAGCGACGCCGCGGATGACGAGGAAACGGCGGGCGTGGTCGTCCCGGCCGGGGCGTTTTTTACAGGAGTAATGGCTTGAGAAGAAAAGAAACAAGTCTTTGCGACTAATATCTTTGTAATACTATTCACATCAGGAAGGTACAACCCCCTTTTGTGCGTTGCCTAATTTAAGATTAGGGTATATCGTATATTTTTAGTTTTCTTGTTGTAAGCATTTGTATGGAAATATAAATTTTAGGTACCCCAGTTATCACAATTTTTTTTGGATACGTTTGGCTGCGCTGCTAATACAATAAACGCTGAGCCTACAATAAACATCACTCGGATTGAAACCGATGTTTTATATTTGCTATTCACATTCAAATTATTCTTTCGGTTTGCTTCAGCTTGATGCCTCGGAATCTATGTGTGTATGTGTGTGTGTGTTTATTTCTTTTAACTTTCACAAGAAGCTCAATTTTCCTTTTCTAAAATGCGTTTCCAAATTATTTCGAACGCTTTTGTGCAAATAGAATTCCGTGTATTTTCTTTTTGTTATTTAAGGTCGCATCAACATCTAGCTCATTAGCGACCACAATTGCATTTAACGGTATGGCAACTGACATGATATGGTGATGATAGCGGGTGAAAGGACAAACACAATCCAACCATGCCTGAAGCGGGACCGCGATACAACCATGCTCGAACCCACGATCCTTAGTACCGTGTATTTGAAATGATTCAATTCTGTTTTCTGTGCATTTTAAAGTCAGTTGTCACGCTCTCCCTCCAGGCAACTCCAGAACCGGCTGCGTCATTTCAAACGCGGCGGGGACGGGGGCGAGGGCGAGGGCGGGGGCGTGGACGCGGCGAAGCGGAAACGGAGGCCCCCGCGGCGGGCGCCACTGCGCAGGCGCGCGGGCGGCGGGGCGGAGCCGAGCGGAGTGGACCGCTTGCCCACTGCCCGCCCACTCGTCCACTCGCCCGCCCGCCCAGGCCGAGCGCCAGCGCCAGCGCCACGCGCTCATTCAGTCACCCAACGCCCAGCGCTCGCCGCGTCACGCCGCGTCTGCTCCCGCGCTCGAGTGACCTTGTGGCCCTGCTCGCCTGCCCGTGTCTCCCGCGCGCCGACCGCAAACGAGGCGTCGCGAAGCGCGGAGCCCGACTCGCTTGTTTGGGCTGCATCGACGCGGAGGACAGGCGCCGCCGCCGCCGCCGCCGCCGCTGTTCACGCAGTTTCGACGACTCAGCTGCCGCTGCCGCCACTCGCCCTACGATTCGGAGAGAGCTTCCAGCGCAGCACGTGAGAAAATACACACGCGTGAACCTGCCGTCGCTCTCATTAACGAGGAACGATCTACTGTATTACCCGAAAACACATCTACGATATTTCAGCGGTCACCGTTGAATGGTTTCTGCGGATTGTAGTCACTGTCTGCAGTTTATTGGCTTCTTCCCATTGCACAACTTACTATCTGCAGAATCCTGCAAGTCGCCTGTTGGTGTAACAGGCTGTAATAAGAAGAAAACGGCTGTGTGATTCACTATTGAATCCCTGGAAGCGACGCCTACTAATTTATAATTTTTCGGAAACTTCACTGTGACTGAAGGCAGCGGAAGTTCAAGAGAGACTAAAAATGACGGACGAAACCGATTTCGTAGCTGTGAGGAATGCGAATGAAGAATGTATGCCGGGTGTGGATGGTAATTGTCCCGGGTGGGACAGAGATGTGCCGGATGAAGATGACTTGGGAAGTGAAGATCAGCAATTAGAATGCGACGACATGGACTGTGGCGATTGTGATTGTGAAAATAATTCCAAGGAAGACGATGAACCTCACGATGACTGCGAGGAAGACGATTGTGAATAATTGTGATATTTATGGCATTTAGTTGAACAAAAATGTAAGTTAACATTTCAGTCATTTCTTGCGCATGAAACACCACGTATAGTAATACATAAATTCGTGGTATATTTTGTGTTGTGAAGAAAGAATCAGTATTTTATATCGCCTTAGGGACTTTTAAGTATTGTGTCATGTAACTAAACACATGCTACGTGTCTGAGAATTTAGAAAAATACATTGTATTGCACAAGCTTCATTAGTTCATTCGTGTTTTATGTTTCTATGTTGTCAATACGCTTTGATCAATGTCTTCATTTATAATTTATGTTATTCCAAAGCTTAAAAGTAATGCACATGCGTAAGATGTTCTTTCTTGGTTTACCAAAACAACTTCATAAAAGTATTATAATCACAATTTAGAGTAAGTGCTGCATAAAACAAAACTACATACTTATGTATGAAATAATTGATAAATAAAATTGTTACATATATTTCAACCCTCCATATTCTGTCTTTAATATTACCTCATTGCTGCAATTCTTTGTCGCCCTTTTTATCCGCCAATGCTTAAATTGTTTCATTTATTTATATTTAATCCATATAATATCCTTTTACGAATTTCATTCACAGTAATGTCCAAATGCTTCTCAATTATTTTCATAATGTAAAGCTTTGTATTAGCAACAAAAAATTCAATTCTCTGAAACTTCCAAAACTAAACTGAAAGTATCTATAAATTGAAAATGTCAAGCCTGATCATGTCTCATGTCTACAACTGTTACATTTTATTTGTTTAATAGTCAGGAAAATGCAAATATGGAAATAAGCAGTAACGATACGCGTATCCTTAAGATAAAGTAGAAGAACTTCAACGACAGTTAATAATGAATACATTTACGCAATTCTGACATCTGATGAGTAACTGATGTGACACCAGAAGAGTAAAGAATCATTGTTACCTAGCCTCCTAGGAACTACAATTTCGTAACTACTGATAAAAAGATTAATGTTGGACCCATTATCGTTCATTCCTGATTCGTTGAGAACATAATCACGCAATTCACAGCTATCGTCTCAATTCAATTTCGGCAGATTATATTTCACTGTAATCCCTTTGTTCTTAATTCAGGAGTTTTATCGGACCTCTCCAGTGTATTTATCTAGGGGACAGTTATTTTACATTGGAATCAACATAAAGCCGAGCCTTGTCCTTGGAACCAGCAGATTTTTTATTCGGTCGTGAAGGATTCAGTCAATAGATATGTGTTTAGTTTAACAATGTGTTGGTTTTATTTCATTCTTGCCCAGAGCGTTTTCTTCTAAAGATCAGGAGAAGAACATACGATTATAATATTCCCATTACGATTAATTTATTACTTATAACTTCTTTTTCCTTTTTATTCTAACCCATTGGGGCAATGCTTTCCATTATTTTACAATTTGAATAGAAAAGAAATATATAGAAACGCGGAAAGTCATAGGATGACGATCTATACAATTTTTATTAATTACCTTTGTAACTTTACAAGTATGACAAACCGTATTTATTTAATTTTGATACATGTTCTTAGAAATATTAAAGGAAGTACAATTTTAAACGTATTAATAGGTCAGGTAGCAACAGTCATCCCAACCCACCAGCATTGACGAGGGAGTAGGTCACGTTCCGAGTGTACATCTCAGTCCCAAGTATCGGGGGTCGAATCCAGGCAAGTGCATTGTTGGTTGCTTTGTGAAAGATCTCGTGCGTATCCTCACGTGAGACCTCCAAAGTGGGAAGTGAGTTTTATTGGAAAATGGTCAATGCAAAAATGGGGTATTGCAATGAATTTGAGGACTAGACAATAAGGACACGTGTATTTTACTTTTGTCTTTTACCTAAGTGAGTGGATTTGAGCCGCAGGAGGATACGGCGAGTAAGTATGTGAGTTCAAATCTCGTGTAAGGCGTGGGTTTTTCCAGATAGTGAATGTGAGGTGTAAGGCAGAGAAAACGGTCTTCTACGTTTTACATATAATTATTCAAATAACCGTTCAGCATTTCCAAAGAATCCGATAAGGTAAGTATCAGTACTTGATCGCTTACTGTCATTATACATATTGTACATACGGTAGAAGATGATGTTGATTTTAATTATTCATTTCCTGTTTATGACAGGAATTTCTCGCTGTGCATTTTTAAAGAAGCTGTAAGAATGTTGCTAACTGACACAATTTCACATTATTATTACGTATGGCGTTTCAAACAAGTTGATAATGTTCAAATTCTCGACATTCTGTAGCTAATTTGAAGTTGAAATAGCTAATAAATAATTTTGCTACCAACTCAGACGACTTTTAATGTTACTGTGAAATAACTACAAACAATGTTGTTTAAGAATTTATTATGTAATTAAGGTCGCTTTTAAATGTTCATTAGAGTCAGATAATAAATTTAACAAGTATTCCTAATATTTTGAAGCAATGTTGACAGTGATTGATTGGAAGACTGTAATTTTATTTGGAAATGTGCTAAGTCTTTTCTTCTTTAGTAAACTGACGTGCTATATTGTAGTCGTTCATGATACATTGATGTAATTTATACATTTTTCTTTAATTATCATTTGGTATATGCATATTTACGAAATAATTCAAAGAAACAAGGCGTAACACTTTACTCATAAATATTTGATAGTCAAATAATTTAAGAAGATACATTCTAGTCTCTCTGCATTGTGGAAAACAAAGCAAAGGCAACCTGATGAGTCACGTCATTGACACTTATGGCAACGACAGTATTCTCGTTACAAGAAAAATGTACGCAAAACATTTAAAGTGATGTGTTCATTTGCTTAAAAACGGGAGGAAATTTGGGTACCTGTGATTTTATACGTAACTTACTAGCTCAAGTACCCTACTGTCCTGGTATTGGATTACTAGCATCTGTTGGGATAAGAAAGGAATTCCTAGACATAACATATTCCTACTTCCCCCTCTCCTGCCCCGTCCCTTCCCCGGTGCATCCGATCTCTCCCTGCCCCGTCCCACACACCCAGCTCGTCTCTGTCCCTTTCCTCCTCATTCTGCCCTGCCGCACCTTGCCCCTCCCTCGCCCCTCCCTTGCCACGCCTTGCCCTACCTTCGCCGCGCCGCCCCCACGCCGCCAACCCGCCACAATGTTTCCTACGATCATCCTTGCTATGGATAGTTGTAATGTGTATTGTTGCGTACTGCAAATTTCACATTTCCAGTAGTTCATTTAATTAATTACACCTCGTGGATGAAGATTACCAGCCTGCCGGATTACTTCGGGTTCGTCCCAAAATGTTATAAAATATTATATTGAAACTCCCTGCAAAACATTAATGTTGATCAGAAAGAATAAAGAATTGAAAAATAAAATCCTAGCAACAATAAGACATTCCATTACTCCAAGTCTAATTGCGCTATCGATATGAATCAAAATACATTTAATAGAAAATTATGCGAACTTTCAGAAAATATATATTCATTTTTTGTGAATTTACTCATAGTTTTCGAAATACTGAAGATTAACTCACACGTCTTGAGCGTCGTGTCACAGAAACTGAAGTGGGCAATAATGCAGGTATTCTATTTAAAATTGGTTTTGGAAATATCTCAAAAAGTGCGCATCGGATCAAGAAACATGAGTAATGAAAGTTGTTTTTATCGACGGGGGTCGTCCAATGGTACCAGACTCGATCACCTACCCCTACCTCCGCCGGTGGGGGAAAATAAAAAGTTAAATAGGAATCTCCATTTTTATTGCAGATTCAGATTCACGGACTCTCTAGGCAACATTTCAATTTGTATTTTTTTTTTCGTTTCATGATAGATGGTGTAGCAATAAACAAGAATAAAAATGAGCTACAGAAAACGTTAAAAATTAGCGAGTATTTCTCGACAATTACACATCAACTCGAAAAAAAATGTGTTCGATAATTTGAATATAATGAAATAAAAAATTAGTGTTCAAGAATTTGCAAGAAGTTACACAATAATACCAAACGCCGCAGAGTCGTCGTGTGAAAGGCAAAGGCACGCATCTAAAAATGAATCTTCATGTGTGAGAGGTGAGGGGATTCACGTGGTATACGTACAAATTGGGGAGATGCGACAGGACCTACATAAAACAAGCACCCCGTTAGTGAGAGGAGAGGAGAATCACGTAAAACAAGCACCCCGAGGGAACAGAACGTCGTTGTTTCTGGATCACGCTAAATGTAGATTTTAAACAAAAATTGACAACACTGCGACGTTTGTTATCATGGAGTAGCTGCTTACAAATTATTAAACACGTGTTTTTTATTTCTCGACCAGCTGTGTAATTGTCGAGGCAAACTCATTTGTAACGTTTTTTTTGTCGATTAAACCTCGATCTATCTCGAAAGAAAGGAACTGTTAAATACAAAAGTAAGGATTTTCTTCGAAGTACCATAAATCTACAATTAAAATAGGACTCCTATTTAACTCTTTTATTTTTCCTCACCCCCGACCGTGATGGTAGGGAGTCGAGTCTAGTACCATTCGATGGCTCTAGTCGATGTAAACAACTTTTATTACCAATTTCTCTTCATCCTATGCGTACTTATCGAGATATTCCCCAAATCAATTTTTATTGGAACATCCCTTACATGACGAGGATTCGCGACGAAAGATTCTGACGGGGACACACGATTCCTAGCTGACGGGAACAACGCGAGACGATCTGAGACGACGAACAAGCGAAAGACAAGGAGCAAGCCTCCAAGTCTGCGGGGAATTCCAAACTCACAAGTACTCACGGTCTCCACTAACTCGCGCCGGAAAAGTGACGTTTTGCGATTAACATATCTCTTGTTTATGAATTTTGGCTGCCTCATTTAGGTGCTGAAAATAGATGTTTGGAGCCTATGTACCCTTGATCCAATTAGTGTAATAGGAATCAATGCAGTGCCAAATGCGTGCGCGTGCATTACAGTTTGGCGCTGCCGTTTGAGAAGGCGCATCTGGAAAGGCTCCTGCATAAGTATCAGGTGCGCTGACGTAGAAAGCACGGAGAGGACGGGCAAACGAAGAAAACGACTCCTCAAGAATTTGTTTATCTTTGCGGTGCTCACCGGATTAGAACTTCGACGTGTGGTACAGTGGCAGGCTTTGAAGTCAGTTTTGCATCAATGATTTTCTTCCGAAGTCGTTTCTCAGGCTTCTTTGCACTTGAAATAGAAACAGCCGCTGGGAGAATATAAAACAGAGATCCGGTTTTGAAAGATGATTTTGAGGAGAATGCGAAATAGGCGCAGGGCTCAACAGCTGGTTTTCTGGAAAAGTCGAACGTTGTGAAAATGGCGACAAATATTAAGGCAGCCGTTATTTCGATTGTATTTTTTTCTTCGCTTCAAGAGCTAAATTAAAATACTACGTAAATATTTAAATTGTCGAGATTTCAATGAAATTATATTAAACCTAAGAATATTATAAAAGAGCTACACAAGACATTACCTCAAGATATAAATTTGAAGAACATATTTTGTTAAAAACAAATATGTATTCTCCATAATATATTTATAGGAAGATGTCCAAAAATTTTAAACTTAATTTCCGAAAATTCAGGAGTAATGAAAATAGAACCTGAGCCATTTATATAAGCGATATCTATTCTATTCGAGCGAAAATTTTACAGAAACAATTTGGGGCAATTTTTGACGAAATTGCGAATAGGTGGATATCCATTTCAGTACCCTTTACGCGCTGGTGTTAAAAAATAGAAAGATAAGAAATTCTTATATACCTACCTACTTTTTCTTGAGTTTTATTAGAAATTCTCTATTTCTTCCTCATCAGGAAGCTTATCACCAGCTCAGGAAATCAGGAGACCTATTCTCGGTAGGTGTGACTAAAGCTTTGAAAAAGCAGTATTTGTAAATTGTGTTACATAGTACACAGTTTAAAATGTTTATTGCTTCTTACTTCACTTTTCCCTTTGAATTGATATATTCTATCAACGTTTATAATAGTTGATCCCATAAAATTTTATCGAAGATACACTGCTTTTTGCATTTAACTGTTTTTCATTGAGGTAGGGGCTCGTCATAGTGGTAAGATACGGCTGTGGTGGCATCAAGCAAATGCTTTTAACAAAACGGGAGCCCAACTCTCTCTTTTATAGCCAGTTGATTTGTTAAATACAAGTTGACATAATTACTAACTTGTCAACGTTAATTATCTGCTTTTAGTATTTATTTATTTTATGACAAAAAAAACTTAAAACTGTATTCGATGAGGGTCAAGTACTTCTTGCTTTCAAGGTATTTCTTCTATGATTCCAGGTATGCACTACTGTTTCGGTATCAAACTGGATGACAAAGAACAAGCGTTTTACCCGGTTATTTAGTTATCTGCAAGCAGTCGAGATGAAAATACTTCCTTTGGACGCAACAAACAGGGCTGAAGTTTAAACACTAGAACAGTAGCACGTATGGTAATAAATTGAGTTCGGTTATATTAGGTCTGAGCATGGAACGAGTCGATATTAGAACACTGTACGTTTTATTTCTCATTACATAATCACTTCACATTGCAATTCAACATATTAAAACGCTTTAGAAACTGTAGACGAAGAACAAATTGCAAGACAGGCATAGCAAACCAGATAAAGTTCCAAAAAGTGATGCCAGGTGCGCAATAGTCAAGCTGGATTAAATCTGTCCCTGCTCATTGATCATGTTAATGCCCCCTATTATTTCTAAACACGTGTTTCTAGCGGTCGCATCAGGTAATGCATAAAACAAACTTCCTTCTAAACCTGCAACCATTACTGCTTCAGTCGCAATATATTTCAAAATATGAATCCAGGGTATGAAAAACAATTTCATTAGTCGAGAAGTAAAAACTAATGTGAATTCGTCCATACCTCTCGTCTATTAAAGAGTTATACACGAGAGTTTATTTTGAATGTTAATTAACATCCACTACAAACGATTGATACGGACTGTGACGAAGGGGAGAACCTGGGAGGGACTGTAAGATGACTGATTAACTCTCCAACAGGTACTTTACTCGACGGGTTAAACACAGACGCGTTTACAGATCGTTTGTAGTTCGTAAATCGACTGTTTGGTAATATCCCTAGTTTTTCTGACAACATCCAGCCAAATAACATCACAACACCCTACCCAAAGGGCTATTGTGTAGCGGTGTGACTGCTCGCCGCAGCGGTCTCAGACCGGAAGATCGCGGGATTGGGTCCCACCTTAGCCATAGTTGTGTTACGTGTGTCTCTACATGTCTGAGTGTCTATTTCATCATTTATCATCATCATTATCATCATCACAATTTCATCCCCGGTGACAAGCACGTATCGCGGATCCCCATGATGGCCGATTCTCAAAAGGCTGGTCCCGTGGCTCAGGAGGTTGCTGCAGCCGTCGTCTGTTGCTAGGAGGCTGCAAGTTGGAGTCCTGCTTAGGCATGGTCGTATTTGTGATTCTCCTTTCATGTCTTGTCGTCATCCTATCACCTCATAATTCACAATTCAAGGCGAAACAACCTTGTCTCACCGAGGGACACAGCTGAAAAGCTGACCCCCATAGTTGCAGACGGTAAGCGTGAAGGGTGGAAAGAAATGGCCGATACGCAAATAATAATAATAATAATAATAATAATAATAATAATAATAATAATAATAATAATAATAATAAATTCAAAACAAAGTTCGTCTTCTCTTAGCGAAAATAAATCAGAAAGTATACTATTAGAACCAAATAATACGTACATTATGATCAAAGAATAGATACTTGTTATCACGTGTTATGATCGTACATACTACGAGTCCCAGTCTGTCCCAGGGACGTGTGGGTTCGACAGATTTGCACCAACCTTTGTCATTGTAAGCTGAATTGGATGTTCTCTCTTTATTTGCCGTAAGAGTTACTCATGAACAGGAATGACCTCAGTCTTAAGAACTTCAGATTGATTCTCACTTTCCAAAACACTGTAAGGGCAAGGCTGTTTTGTGCTGACGTTCATGTATTCCAGATATTAACGCCTTGCTTCAATGTCGCTTGGAAATAGCAAAGGCTCATCTGTATTTTTGATCTAAAATACGGTTTCTGAAAAACGTCTCTAAAAAGTTCAAACACATTGCCTTCTTCATACAAAAATATATCAAAATCTTCTTTTGAAATGATACCCATTTCCTACTCAACTTCGAAAATAATTCTGGCTTTGGGTCTTTGAGCCAAAGAAAATACAATGGAAGCTCCTTCATACACATCGTGAAAAACTGAAAGAATTCACGAACATTCACAAACATCAAGACTGCAAGTTATTATTATATTTCACTGTACAAAATATAACAATAAAAACTATTTTTAATATTTAAGTTATTTTATTTATTTACATTAATGCTTAACATTAATGGAAGCTAACAAACACCTAAATGTAGCTAATAAGAAATGACTATAGATTAACCAATAAAATCTTGACCAATTTATTTTTCTTTCTTAAGAACGAAGTGACAATACACATATATTCTCGCTTAATGACCGCAAAGAATGTCTTGCTGAATAAATATTTTCCTTGAGACACAAACATTTATTGAGCAATTAAGAGCATTACCATCTGGTGGGTTGTTATGTGTTTTTATGCCGTAACAGTTGCACCAAGGACGAATTCCTGGCTTCTCTCCGTTAGACCGAAGAACATGTGGAGTAATTTTAACGGGGATGCTGCCAGTGGCTGGAGCCGCCGCCTCCCGAAATAGCCCTCCGTTTCCCCGCGAGTGATATCCAACACGTGGGCCTCTGGCATGGGAGGGCAGTCACATATCTATCTTCAGTCATCCGAAAGATCAAGTAGGTGGGAAACTATCATTAATAAGGGCTACATACTTGGTTTCAATCAATTCTGATACTAATATTATTTTTACAAAATTCAGTTATCCAGTAGTTCAGTAAAAAAATACGTAAATTCCTTAGAAATAAACAAGAACGAATTTGTACTGTGATGACATTAGGGAATAAAACCTTTTTTCTAGTTTAAGAAGCAAAATATCTTATTGTAGATAAACATTTTACGATGAATTGAAATAATAATGTAATTTTTCACAACCACTAAAGATTTTGTGTTCCAGTATAAACTGTCAGAGCAAAATCAAAATTTAAAAAAATGAAAGCTCTGCAATGAATGAGTTGCCTAAAATGTAACAGAAACTGACTTCTCCTAGGAATAACATACGACTATATCCACAGCGTCCAGCAAGGAAATGAGTTCCCGAGATCGGCATGTTTCGCCCAGACCACCAAACCACCAGACACTAGGAACGGCAGAACCTAAAAACACGTTTATTGACGTTTAGGAAGTAAAGAAATTGTATTGAAAATTGCATAGTGAATATATTATTTTAACATTGGTATAGTTGTTTAAAAAATGTACTGTATTTTTATAACTTATTATTTTAGTAATAAAATCCTTCAAGTCATAACTAATCTGCATGATACAGCTCAGTTTTCCGCTTTCAAGTGGATTTTATCATGAATAAAACAACGGGTTATTCCTGGAAATCTAAGTATTTCTTTATACAGTGTCTTGTAAACACCATTAATGAATACTTCACAGGAAGACAATGTAGTGAAAGCATAGTTATCAATTTTATGTTTTTTTTCATTTTAGCATTTAAATCTAAAATTTCCCACAAAAAATTTAAATCCTAATGCATAGCTTGATAAAACCTACTTTGAAATAATTATAACGTAAAAGTGCGGAGCTTCATGCAGATTCTGAAAAGAGTTCACTTCAGAAGTCAGTAAACAAGGACCATACAGACAAGGATAGTTTACTATGTGAAAAAAATAATAATTCATTTCCACTAATCCCCTTAATATTGCAGCGTTCTTCTAAAATATGTCGATTTCTACGGGAGATAAGGCCCTCAACACGCTTAGCCAAACGAAGCGAAACAAAATGATCATTCCGAAGAGCATTGTTTATCATTTTCTTTAGTATTTCTACAAAGAATGGTAATCAACTAGGTATTTTTTCTATTTTAAAACCAGGTTAGTCCGAAGAGGTGTCTCTTCAAACATGCGAAGTCAAGTTGAGAATTGAAGTTTTATAGCCCGGAGAGTTGAGGTGACAGTAGCATAATAATCCGCGTGTGATCCTCTACCCATCCGATGATATTGCAGCGGGCAGAACCTTCACCCCCCCAATCTTGAAAACTCTTCGGCAGAACAGCGAGTACGCGAAAGCCGAGTGAATGAGGGAAGTGCTAGATAATCAGGAAAATATTCCCATGGAATGTAAATACAAAAAGAAATAAAAAAAATGTTTCCGAGCTAACGACAATGCACGTGCTTACCACGTGTGACGTCAGTGACGCCATTCATTACCAGTTCATTACCAGAGACTGAATCGTCCCAGGGTTCGAGTTTTGATGGATGCGGATTTTCGAGTATGGAGAGATATATACCCTCGAATCAACCACCGTCTAGAAGAGACTTCTAGCGACCTCTCTGATCGATAGTTTTCCGTGGTTTCTCCAAACCGTCCGAGGGGAATGCCGGAGACGTATTCTCGTCCCCTCCTCTCCCTCTACACATACGCATTGTACTACATTGTTTATTACACTTACATGCTGTACATTACCTCCCATGTCAGGAAATCAGGCATAATCTTATAGCATGTTCCCGACGTAATGAGGTTTCAGTGAGGGGATACCTGGAGGAGCAACCGACAAAAAGACGTTTAGAACGTTGGCTGAGGTCCACGGAGGGAGCGGCTACCCCATCGCTGTCCACTTTATAACCTCTTTGAAATCACAGCCGAAGTAGTTGAAACTAAATACTCTCTCGCTCAGTCACCAAGCTGACGTCAAGGGCGCGGGCGCGAGGAGAGCCGAGGCGTCAGCCAAGAAGAGTGGGGGGAATGCGCTCC
>BOPP01000180.1:1148787-1174709 GCA_017312745.1 Gryllus bimaculatus
CGCCGCGCCCCGCCGCGCCCCGCCGCGCCCCGCCGCGCCCCGCGCCTTCGCTTCAACTCCCGGAATCGTTCGTCAAAAGTTAAATGGTGTAAATTGGGTCTAACACTCTAGTAGAGGGTTTTAGATAGGTGTGCATCGCACAAGAGGAATGTGAAGGGAAGCAGTTTTCGTAAATAAACCCTGATTCGCAGTAGCCGGCACTTGGCGCTACGATGTGTCAAAAACGCGTGAGTCCATGCGAGGTCGGTTTACTTACATGCACGGGTGTCGTATTGATACCCACAATTTCAGGCTGAGAGAAGTAAGACCGTACTCATTCGAGTGCGAATTGTCCAAGAGCGTCAATATTCGGAAGCCATAAAAGTCTGCGCTTCATCTCGTGCAGCAGGATGTGGAGTGCGTCCCCTCGCGCAGCGGAACTGAGTCTTAACTGCGTCTTCTCACCACCAGGGTCCCTATAGAGCAGGGCTGTCCAATTGGCGACCAGCGGTGCCGTTTAAAGTTAATTAAATTAAATTAAAGCCCGCAAGAGGTTATTAGACAAACGTGAAAGTTCCATGCGCCCATGTGGGGTGACAATATTCCGCGAATATTGCAAATAAGTACATTTTCGGAAATTTCCTAAATTTTCGGTTTCCTAATAGTAGAATGGAAATATTATTTGAAGTAAATTAAGAACAGTTAAAAGTCGTCCTAAATGGCAATTTTCTTTGAAACACTTGGAGCCGTTTTTAAGAAAACGGCGTTTAAGCGCCACTATACATTCGAAATTTGAAGCTTGTTTTTCAGAAAATTGTTATGTTATCAAAAAACTTCATTAGAAGTCATTTGATGCATTTTAACTCAGAAATACATTAGTGTTTACAAATTTCTGGAAACAAAATCTATTAACGGGGTGAGAGATCTTTAAAAACATTACATTTGTGTAATTTTTGAAAAAAAAACAAAACAAATACCAAAATGAACTTTACGTCGTATTAAAGGTTGCAATTAGCACTATCCGTTCGAAAAGTTTAAAACATAAATTGAGCAATTATTGAGAAAATTGCGTTTGAGCGTTTCTAAAAATGCGAAATTTCGAGCTAGTTTGCACAAAAAATGGGCATGTTTTTTAGAAACTTTATATAACATTATTTAAAGCACACGTACTCATAAATATAATGTGAACAAATCGTCGCTAATGTTAATATAATATTTGTGTTAATATTAACGACGTCAGAGACAAGTTTTTAAACCTTACATTTTTTTTAAATTTTGAAAAAAAAAAACTTAGAGCAAATTAACGTTTATCGCAGCTCATAGAGTACATTTAACACTATCCCTATCACAAGTTCAAAGAAAACATTTGGAACCTCTTTTGAGAAAATCTTGTTTTTGTTATTTTTCGCAGCGCCTTGTGTCGAGCCAGATCGACCAGGGTACACCCATTTTGGAAAAACTCCCGAGTGTGGTTTAGACGCTAGTGCTATTCACAGACAGACGGACAGACGTTTTGAAAAAAAACACTTTTTCGGTATCAGGGGACCCCAAAACGAGAATTTTCGTTGAAATCTCGAAATCGATTTTCCGCAGCATTACGTAACTTTCCCTTTACTACGCATATTACTCCGTGTATTCGTACGTATACGGGAAAGTTAAAAATTTGAGACGTATTTAAAGTTCTTTCCAGTGAATTCAGAAATTTAATATCATCTCAATGTTTTTCACTGCGTTATGCAATGCATAATATGCATGGTAGAGCCTGAAATCATGCATGGTTCCACCTCTCCACCCACATTCTCTGTTTCAGAGCATCCTGGCAAACTGCCGAGATAAACAATACGAGGTCACAAGTGGATCGTTTGAGTAATGGAAATACGGCCCGCAACCATATTAAAGGTTTTAGTTGTGGCCCTTGAGTCCTTGCAAGTTGGACACCCGTACTATAGAGAGTCGTACAAAAGGAACTCGCGCCGCAGCTGTTTAATATTCTCTCAATCAATAGCCCCGCCGGGTATCATACAGAATTTGACTGATGACATTTCAAGGCAATATGGAGACCTTCGGGTGGGTTTAGGAAGATTGGTGGTGCCAACACACATTACCGCACAGATCGAACACGCCTGACAACTGGACTTAATGTAAGAACCGGTGGCGCTAAAGAATGCGCTATATGTTTATGGGCTCTAATCGACAGGGCGGGAAACCTGCACCCAGTCGCCGACCTTCCTGAATGCCAGCGGCTCGACTGAAGTCCCTCTGACTGCGAGGTCCCGCAGTTCGAGTGCCGATAACAGTAGGATTTTCCACACTAGCTAGATAGCAAGGTCGAGTTCAGCTGCTGCCTGGAGGAGAATTCTAGCGGCCGGATACTCTGATGAGTAGTTTTTCGTAGTTTCTCGGATCAACACCAGACAAATGCCGAACAGTACCCTACCAAGTGGGTCACGGACCGCGTGTGATCACATCCTCACCCCTTGCTTACACACACACGCACATGCAGTACACTACCATTCTTGGCCGGAGATCACTTGGAAGCTTAGAGCTTTACCTGGATGGAGCGTTACCACGCTAGTGGGAGATATCTGGTTGGGAAAACAACCGCTAGCTGACATGGCGCCGGATCTCACCGTCCAGACATCACCGCAACTTCTAGAGGAAAACATATTCACAACACTTACAGGACTACTGACCTTAGCAGTTGACATACTCGAAATTACTTATCAATCAATCAATCAAACTTCCCTAACATCTGGATGTGCTGTAAAATAGAGGATGCAGCACTGAAAAAGAATGCGCATTGTTTGTGGGGTCTCTAATAATCACGGCGCAAAACTGTACCCAGTCGCAGTTTCTGAACGACAGCGACTGAAGTCCGACTGAAGTGCCTCTGACTAGAGTCCTAGAGGTTGAGTCTCGACGGCGGCAAAACTTTCGACATGCTACATAGCTAGATGCGTTCAGCCGCTTTCTGGAGACCTGCTGCTCTGATCGCTAGTTTTCCGTGAGTGCTGCGTTCAACCCCAGGTAAATGCTGGAGCAGTACCCTAACAAACGGGCCAGGGATCGCGCGCGATCTTTCCTTCCTCTTCCTTATCCTATCCTCACTTCTTACTTACACTCACATACTCTTACATTTACTACACTATCACAATATTGCCGAGAGAGCAGTCGGGAGATTAGAGCGTGTCCCGCCCAGGGTGCTGCCAGGCCGGTGGGAGGTGGAGGACAATCCCCGCAAGGTCGGCGCCGAATCTCACCATTCTGCAGGTGAAGATCACCGCCACCTCTAGTAGCGTACATCTGACAAATGCTTTAGCAGTTGATGCATCCGGAATCAGGAATCAATCAATCTAGAGTAATGCTGCACTTAGTGGCCACAGTTTCAAAACGGCAACCGCGCGGCGCTTGCAGGTGGAGCAGGTGTTAGCGCGGAATCACGAATCTTGCACGGCGCTTGCAGAGTGGCGCTTGCACGGCGGAGCAGGTGTTCACGCGAGCGACCCCTGCAGTGAAGGACGGCTTCGCGTGGCCCAAAGACGGCAGACAGGCGCTTTGGCAGTCATCAGGCAGTCGGCCGGGGGCGCCCAACGGGCAGAAGCAGCTCGGCAAATGTATGTTATTAATCTTCATCAACAGCAGCACAACAACTCTTTTAACAAGTCACACGATGCCTTGTTTCGTACAATTTCATACAAATGTGTTTTAAACGCATGCAAATGCACGGCATGCGTCATTTCTTGCAAAGTAAGAACGCATGCAAATATGGCTTTCCGTACGACAGGGGAATTTTATATTTTATTTTCAAAAAGTAAAAATTTATCGGAAATTACTAAAGAATGGGTGTAATACGTAATTCCAAGAGTAGTCTAGAGAAGATTCACTGGCTTGCGCAATTTTTCTTCAAATGGTTGGGTCACGCTTGGAACAAGTGACAAGTAGTTTTAAAACTACAAAAACACAACTTTACTTCCTAATAGGATACTACATTCTAATGACTACTTAAGAGAAGTTTTTTAATTTTCCAACTTTTGAAAATTCGATTTTAAACCATAGCTTTATTCCTATAACACCACAGCTTTCAGAAAGGAATTCATAATGGGAGACGATCTGTCAAGGCCTTCAGAGCTCCTATCAGATAATGGGTTTGTTAGTGCCATCCGATTTTCTCGTTATCTGGTAAACATACCACCGCGATTACTACCAAAACAGCGGGCTTAATTTGCGACAACACAACCACATACGCATACATTTTCGTTAATAATAGTGTAAAAAGCCCAATAACATCTGTTTTAGAGAAAAATCACTTAAAATGAAAAAAACCCGGATACATAACAAAAATAAAAACATTACTTGTACCGCGCTGAATAACTACCTTGAATCAGGAACACGACACAAAGAGGCCAATGCCAGAGATCTGCGTAGAAATTCTTCTTCTTCTTTTCTTCATTATTTTCTGTATTTCTTATTTTTCTTCGTCGTTTGTCAACATTTCGGCACTCATAGTTTTGCCTCTGTGTCTTGAGTAGAAATATTCTTTTGTTATTCAAACCAACTCAGCGCTTTAAAATTTAAATGGAGTTTCGTAGAACGTCTGACAAATAAACTGTATCCCACAGTTTCAACAAGCAAACTCTGTTTGTGATGACGAGATATGGTAAAATATCTTGAGCACAAATATTTTGTGTTGCATTGGATTACAATGACTGTTATGAAATTACAATTTAATGCAAGATAACGAATCGTACGTCACAAAGAAGCCGACACGAGCGGAATAAATCAATGCTCGTAAGAGGTAAATGAAAGCAGACCACAGCAGCGACGAGCTCATCATAGACGCAAGTGGGCAGTGTTGGCTCGACGGTAAAAGGAAGGCGTGTCCCTCCGCATACTGATAGCTCTTTTGCGATGTACCGATGTTGGGGTTCCGCTCGCGACGGGTGTGGTCTAACAGACAGACGCGGTGGGCGGGGCAGTTAGAAGAGTGGGTTGTTGATGAGCGGGGCGACATTCCAACGATGCACTCGTACATTTCGAGGCCAACGCGGGGGTTCGAGTTCGGCGGAGGACACTGAAAGAAATACAATGCCACCGTCTATGCACGAGGACAACATTGCCACTGCACAAATTTCAACTATTCTGCGATTTAACTCAGTGGCACTTCAAGGTCACGAGCGAGAGTGGGACGCTGTCATCTAAAATGGCGGAAATGGCGGTTAAAAATTGCGGAAAAGTTTGTATTACGAGGGAAAATAAATTCAAATAGTCCCGTGTGGAAATCCTTGCAGAAACGTCGGGAAATATCTAGACTCTGTGCTCACTTCAGAGCCTACAAAGGAGAACCAGCTTGGAAGGATATTCAGAAGCGACTCTTAAAATATTTATACAATTGCAAAATTATGGGGAGAAGTGAAAAAGCAGACATTGGAAAATTTTCTTTCGTTAACCTGACAATAAAAAACTGGAACGAATTACCTGCAGTAGTGCTAGAGACTTGACCTCAGAGTGTGGGAAAATTCAAAAATTATTTAAAAAACAAGTTAAAAATAATAATAATTGTACATATGTTAGACTAGAGCATTCAAATTTTATATTCATTTAGTATTAGTCATAATTTCTAAAAAATGGTTTTTTAATGTACTTAATTTAACGTATCACTTACATGAAATTTAAATGTATTACTTCATGTACTTATGGAGAGCTGCCACCGGGATCTTTCCCAAAGTAGTTAATTTCTTCTTCTTCCTCTTCTTCTTCCTCTTCTTCTTCTTCTTCGTCTTCTTCTTCTTCGTCTTCTTCTTCTTCGTCTTCTTCTTCTTCGTCTTCTTCTTCTTCTTCTTCGTCTTCTTCTTCTTCTTCTCAGCTGACAAGAGGATGGAGCAAGACTGTAAAGCCAAACAAGACCAAAGGAATTAGAAAACTAAATAGTACGAGAAAGTCTATGTCATTCTGTAGCGCCACTTCTTTCACTTGTAGCGTCAGTGTGCACTGATATAGTGACAAGTGGCTAATAACAGAAACAATTCTAACTGTTGCGCTTCTCTGTGGTTTCGTGAATCGTGATTTCGAGTTTGAGACGTGAAAATTTGCCAATGATTTTTGTTACATATGTGGCGAAATTTAATAAAAATCGCATGACAAGCATTACAGACAATGTAAAACAACTTTATCGTACGTATTTTGGCATGAAACGTGGAAATCAGGACAAATCTTAGGGTCCTCATAGAGTTTGTGTGCAGTACCTCAATGATCTATGCTTTTGTATCAAAATAATGATTTCTTTACAATTTGTAATTCCTATGACATAAAGGTAGCCGATAAATTACTCTGATATTTATTACTTCCGTTCCTGTCATGACCGTGGGTATGATCGTAAAAATCAAAAGCTCACCTCTTACCCTCATAGCATTTCATCGGCCGCATCCCGTGCCCTGTTCCTCAGGGATCTGATGTGCCAGTGCCTTTGCCTACAAATCAATTGCCAGGCCTTCAGAGCCTTCAGGCTGGGAACATCCAGAAGTCCAAGTCTCCCGCACCGAATACAAGCTCTTTGAAGGCACTCTTCTCGCAGGTTGAAATTAAGAATCCGACTAGAGATATGTGCCTTTTGAAAGCGGCATCTGAATTCTTGGACTCCAGATTAAAAGAAAAAATGTTGGCCGAAGGAACCTCTTTTTATTGGTATAGTAATCGAGAAAATGAATTTATATGTATTTTTAGCAAGAGGAGAGCCTGGTCTACTGTTCTGATGTTCCCAGATTGATGAGAAAATTTAATATAATCTACATTAGGAAGTGTATTATCTTTACAGAAATCAGAATTTTAAAGGGAGGATTGCACTACATATAGAGTACAAAACCAAATTCGGAAAGAAATAGGGTAACGCGAAAAAACAAATAAAACAAGAATGAAATGAAAAACGAACCTCTTTAATACATGAAATAAATCTAGCAATTTTTACTTACAACGAAAATAAACGAATATGCGACACAAGAGATAAAATCTTAAAAGGAAAGTATGCAATTCATACAAGTAGCAAAAAGGCAAGTTTGGCAAGGCAAACTTTGTTAAACATTGTCATTGGATCGAAAAAAGGAAAGCGTATATAATGATATCAAATGTATTAAAAGATAGATATAATACATCATCCAATGTTTGCACAATGTATGATATTCTATGTAACTATCGAAATTATTTAGATTCAAAATTACCATCAGAAATTCAAAATTCAAGACCAGCCCACTTCACTCAAAGAATTATCAGACATCAACTTCGTAGCTCTCTGAATTTTCTCTATTTAACAGTCTCCATTCCTATTGGGATTTGTTAGTACAAGAAAAAGCAGACGGAGGAGCAAGATCTGTACGTAAACGTGAAAACAGTGTTATTTCTACACCTCCCCCACCCAGACGACCGGGGTCTGCGAAGCGTCCGCGTACAAGAAAACGAAATATCTCGTGGGAACGAAACAACGCGCTCTCTTCGTCCCGTAGCTGCGGATGTGTTCGGTCGGGAAGGAACGGCGTGGTACTCGTAATGTTGACACAACCCAGGCTTTCGACCTTTCAAAACTGGCATCAGGCGCTACTTTACAAAATAAAAAAAATAGGAACTTCGTCATTAGATCATCTCAATTACTCGCAGTTTTCTAGCCAACAGAACATTTTCAGTTTATGTTAATAACCATCACTCAAAGCCCAGGCAAATTAATGCAGGCATCCCCCAAGGATCACTGTTATCCTTCACACTCTTTAATATCTAAGTAGCAGATTTCCCATCACAAAATTCCTTAAAATTTGCCCAAATTGCGGTCAACACGCCTATATTTTCCTCAGGGCTTGATTTTTACAAAATACGTAACACAATGCAACTGTATCTTAATCGCATATCTAATCGATAGCTGGTCCGCTAAACGAAAAATTCAACTTCGCTCATCAAAAACCGCTGCCAAGATATTCACCCTCAGACTTTACTCTCCTCTTACTCCCTTGGCATTATATAATGAACCAATAACCTGACACCCACAAAAGGAGGACAATTAAATATCTTGGACCCAGCATAGACACGGAACGTAACTGGAAAAATCATTTACAAACTGAAGTTAATCAAGCAAAAATAAAATTACTACCACTAAAATCTGTGCTTGAAATAATGTGATGGCCGTTTTCATACAATGTCCACGTAATAAAAGTTTTTGGATTGAAAATTCGCTATTTTCCCGGCGCACAATTACAATACTTTCTCTTCGTACGTTAGTGACTGCAATAAAGTAAAAATAGAAGATAGTGTTGTCATCCCTGTTGGTAAGGGTGTAACGAAGTATTGTGACCACTCAGCCAGAGTCGGCTGTATCAACACATTTCAAAGTACGCTACACTTCTTGTTTACACAGATACTCCTGGAGTTCGCATCGCGGCCGAGCGACGACACGTGGCTTGAAGGGGTACTCAACAACCTTGACGTGAATGGGAGTGACGAAGGGGTAACGCTGGCGAACGGAGGGGTAGAAAGAACCTCGCACCTGGTAATGACTTTCCCCTGTTCCCCGTACTCATTTCTTTTTGCGCGGCGGTGTACACCTCGCAAGACGTATTGCTGTGCGTGATATAAGCTGGCGAACTGGAATTCGGAGCATGATGTACGAAAGAGGTTTAGAAAGGGCTCACTAAGGTTTAAATACAATTTATTTAAACAAAAATTTGCAAAGAAGAAAACTCTAATACTGTACAAATTTGACGCTGATAAGCACAATTGGATTTGCGAAGCTCTTTTCGTGTATGGGAGTTACCAAATGCGTTCCTGGGACGAGTGAGGCGTTTTTCGTTCATTCTGGTTCAGAGGCGTTGGGCAGCGCGGAGAGTTTCCAGCGCGGAAATCCGTTTACTTCACGTTCTCGCAAGGTTACGAGCAGAAACAGACGTCGCTTCCAGAACAAGGTTGTTAATACCAATCTTAATAATATGAAGGAACTAGAACATAATTACTTTTTTTAAAGCCATGTTAAGTAGCTAGATTGATATGAGTAGATGTTGAATTATTCGTGTTGAGAGAAAACCGTTAGAAACGTTGTACATTTTAGCATCTATATATATCCCTGGGTTATAGTGCGATTTTATTAAAAACTTCTGCGAAGGTAACGATAATTTTTTGAAATTCAGCAAAGCAATATATTTGTGATTTCTTGCAAGAAAAGGAATTTAACTTAGTTTTCAGGATAAATGTAATTTTGCAACAAGTTAACAATTGCTCATTATTTATCATCTTATTGTGCTGTATTGCTGTATTGTACAGGATTTACAGAGTTTTTGTGTTATTTCAGGGTTTGTTGTAATTATGTGTATCTTGTTTTTTGAATATGTGTTGTTTTCAGAACACTTGGATTTTGTTCAATTTCCAATTATTCTAGTACGTCCTACCAAACTCTGAGATCCCAATAGTGGAAAAATTAGTGAATAAGGGTTATAAAGTAACCAATTGGGACAGATTCATTGCAAATTGCCCAGTTAACCAAATGTTTTTACAATCACCTGCACTCAATCAGGGGATTATTTGGTGATTGATGCTCCACACCCCACGGGCCAGCCGGGGGCGTTTGGGGTTTTCCTAAGACGAAATAGGGGGTGGGTGTTGCAGTATTGACAATTGAGAATATATTTTTTAATCCACCAAATAATTTCTCGTGATTAATTCGAATTTTCTAATTTAATACACTAATACTCTTCATATATTTTTTAAAGAAATAACAAACAGGTTTATTAGCTGTAATAAAAAGTCAAAGTAATTGCTTACACTTTAGTTATAATAATAATAATAATAATAATAATAATAATTTATTTGCCATAGTTTGTCATAATCCTCGACGAATACATCAATGACTGAACGCTTTGAGCAGTGATTGAAATGCGAAAACCATTCAAACGTAACAGAACTAAATAGCTGGCCTTGCCAGCAACTTTGAGAGAAAAAAGAACTTGTGTGTCTTATACTTGAGGTAACTTGGGAGCAGTTATTAACCTCTTTTATTAAATTTTAAAAAAATACTTAGTGCTGAGTTAGTGATTGTAACAATCTTTAAAACGTCTACGCTCGACGATTTTTTAATATTTTGCTCCTAGTAATGCTACTTACTCTCGACGATTGCTGGGACCAATCTTAGGAGACAAAAAGCGGGACCCTCTTTCCCTCCACTCCTAACTTTAAAGTCTACGTGATATAAAAGCAACCTCTTGGACGAACCTCCTTGACCAACTCGACGGCCAAGTAAACTTCCGAGTAGGTGATATCATCCCAAACTCTTGAGTTAAAAACAGAAATCTTTCAGTGTAAGAGAGTAGCTCAAGCTATTTCAGTATTCTAGAGTACCAAAAAATAATGAAAGTTGAACACTGATCATGCGCAAAAGTGCAGATACGATAAGTACTGTAATGCCTTTCCACCCTTTTATTATTATTAACGAACCTTACGTTGATATCCATAGTAAGTGATTTGAAACCTTCCATTACACACATCAAATGTATACTCTCATGTGTTTACATTCGCGAGATAGTGGATAGTGAAACGGACATTTAAAAACATGATACGTGTATGTTTAGAGGATATGATATCATTTCCCGAATGTCAATAAATAGATTAACTTCATATCAATAATTCAAACAGCGTGTTTGGGACTTAAACTCTCATCTCCTCTCCAGTCCATCGAGATAAAAAACAATTGGATATTTTGAATGATATCTCCATTGTTTTCAATTTAGCTACACGAGTGAAGATATGTCAATACAATATTTACAAAACGTATTCTATAATACAGCGACTTCCAAGATTTTCTCTTTGTGAACACTTCTAACCACTGAAAACAGCTGGTGAGCCCATTGGGCAGTCATTAGTAACAGTAAAGGCAACGATAAAATTATGTTATTAATATAAATTTTCCTTGTTGCCAAATAGTCCACAATGAAAATCTAAAAATAATCGTAAAACGTGTACAAACAATCATTAATAAACTTCAGTGATAATTGTTTTACCGGTATTTGTAATTGGCATTCCAAACAATATAATTATAGTCGTTGTTTTGTGGTCGTTGTACAATCAGTATTATTTCCCATATTCATAATAGTATCAGTAGTATACATACCTTTTGCGGCTCTCACACGCAACCGATCTCTATAAATGAGGTCTCTAAAGAAAGAGAATTTCCCGGAGACGTGACGAATTGCATTTTGACTTTTAAAATGAGAAGGATTTGATAAAAAAATATCTAAATTTTCATATCAAATGTAACTCACAACTCTCGAGAGTTTTGTCAAAATCTATGTAGTTAAATAAATGCTAAACGAAGTGTTGTAAGGCCTTAAAAACTAAAATTTTGAGGCCATCGAAACGTTTTTCGCACCGTAATCTAAGGGTGAGATATTTTCGAACATTCAACTGTATTTTTGCAGGTTCGGCGCTTATCGCTACTTCCAATACCTCCTATATTTCAACCCTTTGTGCTGATAGCCATCTTTGTCCATTTTTTTCTGTAAGTGATTTCCACGAATAGAAAAATGGATGCTTATGAGAATGGCACTGGTGTTATTGATGTAATTTTCATTGATCTCTCAGAATTTCCTAAAATAGCAAATTTACAGAATATGGTCTGTTTTCGCACCACTAATTTTTTTGTATCTCAAGAGCGCTTGTTTAAGATATGAGAGCAAGAATCCCAGAGGTTCTAAAGTTTAGTGATTTCGGGCGTGTCACCGACAGATTTCATTAGTACCGCAAGTGTAGTGAATGTTTTTTCCTCGGGAGGTGGTAGTGATCTTCTTCCACAGAATAGCGAGATCAAGCGCCAACCTACCGTCTCAGTCAACTAGCGAGCTTTCCGCCAACCAGGTATCTTCCACCAGCTAGGCACCTCCCCAGCCGGGGCAAGCTCTAAGCTCCCGACTGGTCTTCCGACAAGTGTGGTAGTGTAGTGGATGTTACTGTGAGTGTGTGTAAGTAAGGGGTGAGGGTAGGACAAGAAAGAGGACGGAAAGATCGTGTGCGGTCCGTGGCCCTGTTGTTAGGGTACTACTACGGCATTCGTCTGGTGTTGATCGGAGACACCACGCATCAGAGCAGACGACCGCTAGAATTCTTCTCCAGACAGCGACTGAATTCGACCTAGCTAACAAGCTGGTGTCGAAAATCTTGCCACTGTTGGGACTCGAACCTAGGACCTCAGAGGCAGATCAGAGGCACTGCAGTGACATCACTTGCTGCACTGATCCAGCTCTCTCAGGTAGTTTTTGTGGAACATACACATGCATTAATTTCTGTAGACAGTGATCACACTTTTATTCGACAGTGGATAATTCTAAGAAAAGTGTGTTCACCTTGCATCTGTCCTACAAAACGCCTTGAAAAAGTGTCTGTGCAATTCAAAGTTTCGAAGTCTACATTTGGATAATTGGAAGATCGGTTAGGAGTTCGGAAGGCATGATGAAAGGATCTGCACAGGTAATGGTGATTATCTGCTGCTTCTGTTGCTAGAAGTGTGCCTTTCTCCCCTCCTCCTCCCCGAGCATCATGCGGGCGGCTCGAGGAAAAGTTATAAAAGACCCCGCAGTTGCATTTATTCAAGGTTGTAATGAAGGAAGTGCCGAGGAAGAAGCTGCCACTAGTATCAGAGTAGATTTCAGAGTTCTTCAGAACACGTACGTGAGAAATTATAATTGCTCAATACTGAACTGACTGATTAATGATTTCTGTCGCCTCAACTGCTAAGGCCATTAGTCCCGTAAGTATAGTGCATGTTTAATCGCTGCAGATATCGGTCATCTTCCCCGCGGGATGGTGAGATCTGGTGCCGACCTAGCCGCCGACTTGCGTAATTCTCCCCAACCAGGTATCTCCCACCAGAGGGGCACCGTCCCAACAAGAACAAGTTTTAGGCTCTGGACTGGTCTCGTGACATGTGTGGTAGAACAGTGAATATGAGTGTAAGTAGTGTACATAAGGGGTTAGATAGGACAATGAAAAGGAAGTAAAGATCGTTCCGTTGCCCGTTTGTTATGGTACTGCTCCGGCATTCGCCTGGTGTTAATCAGGGAAACCAGGGTAAAATATCTGTCAGAGCAATCGACTGTTAGAATTCTCCTTCAGGCATCGACTCAATTCGGCTTAGCTACGTAGCTAGTGACTGAATTCCTTTCACCGTTGTGACTCGACCTCTCGTCAGAGGCTTTGCAATGACATTAATTGATGCCCTGAGTCACCTGAGCCGGTCTTAACGTCGGGGAAGAAAGTTGGTGTGTTAAAGGAAGTGGAGAAACATTAATAAGAATGAAATTGCGAAGGAATATTGACTACAGCTGAACATTTTATCAACATAAATTTAAACCAAAAATCATGGACAATATATTAATGCACGCACACTGATTCAGAATGCGCGGAAATAATTAACTAAAGAATTTAAACGTATGTGACGATCACTTGTCAGAATGCTTACCATTTACCACTTACCAAGTGTTAACCAGTTATAATCACAGATACTTGAAAAACTGCTATCGTTCAATTTGGTTGGAGAAAACGGATACCAAGTTAACATGTAATGTATGTAATGTATATTACAGGAAAAATTCTTATAATGTGAATATCAAGGAATATTTATTTTAAAAAGTAACGTATTTAATTCTAGTTATTCAGGGATGTCTGAAGTACGAGTCATGAAGCGGAAATTCTCATCTCATTTATAAAGAAGGGGCGTCGCCCTCCTTTGTAATACACGTAACATATATGCAAATTGGAGTAAACGACGTGATCAAGGAACTTGTCCTGCGAATTCAAGGAAGAAATGAATTGCTAACTCAAAAACATACAATAGTATTTTAAGTTAAATAAATACATCATAATGTTTTTAAACAATATAATGTAAAAACTGAATAAGAAAATAAAGAAAAAAATATTAGTCCATTTCTTGCTGACTCTGCTTTTTGAAAATTTACTATTTTTGTGAAATGCAAAAGAAAAAAATATTTAGTTAAAATTTTAGTAGTATGGTTTACGATGGTGTCGCATTTCGAAAACTCGACCTATTTTTGAAAAAGGTTCTTCCCCGTACTCCTACTGAAAATATTTCCGACATCTTTGCAGCTACGCATAATCTATGTAATTATTGAATAGTGACATACAATTAAATAACTCAATTAAGAATTCATCTAAATATTCTCTAACACCATCCACTAAACATTGAATATCACATTAAATATCATTGGTCTCGCAGCTACTAGTTCAATAGGTCCTCCTCTTCAGTTATCACTTCACTCACCAGCGCTGCCGCGCATGATACGGCCCACCGATGAATTAAAAATCGCCCGGATGTCGGCAGATGGCTATGATCAGAAGCGCGAAGATTCAGGATACATCCGTCTAAAACAGTCGTTCCCATCGTCAATAAACGCAAATGTAAATGTGCGATAAATACAGGAGTGTTTTCCGCATGCTAATTTCACCGGATTCGGCAACTTTCTTCTCTGGAGACCACTTCCCGCTCCGTCCCCGGGGACTCGTTTGTGACCCCCGCCCCCCACCACCCGGCCAGCGCCGCGAGGCCGGGTCGGGCGGACGCCGCCGCTCGCGGAACCCGTCTGGCGCGAGTGCGTCGTCAACCGCATTCGCACACGAATCGGAAGCAGAGCCGCTGCACCCCGCGTGTCACAACACCGCTGACGCGTTAAACTTGCGTTGACAAACTGCGACCACTCCACGCTGCATACGTTATGGCCGACGTATGCCCATCCGGAGGAACAGGGTCCTCCTCTATGGGGAATCCTGAAGGACCATCTGGGTCGTTTGCGGAGGTTGGATTGCTAGACTCTGATCCTAGTAACCCAGAGGAAGTTCTTCCCGAAAACTGTGTTGATGGTGCGGAAATGGAAGAGCATGCCGATGGAGACAAGTCATAACACCACTGCTGGCTAGCTATTTTGTGAATTGGTGTAGAATTTCTGTGAGATAGTAACGAAATTTGTGCGAAGCATTGTAACTTTCATTGTGTGTGCAATGTTGTTTTGTAATATCCCGCGCGACAATAAGTGTAACCGCGCAATCTAAAATTCTAGGTCTTGACTACAAGAAGTGGTACCACATAACTAGTTACATTTGTCACGCAACGTTTCCTAAAGCGACCAAAAAATGAGTACTGTTGTTCACAGTGGTGTTTGGTGAATTTCAATGGGTTTTGTATTGGTTCATGAATTTGGAAAGTGAATTAGTAAAAGAAAGATGTGTATGAAATTTCTCAGTAAAATAAAATGTGATTTTATTTTCAAATTCTCTTCCTTTTATTGAATGTGGACATTTATTATCACAAAAATCTTACCAAATCAATTCGCATGGAGCGCACATTCTGCTGTAAAAAATAGTTTAGTTTCTGTTGCCTTTTATTTACTACTTACGTTCTTCCCTACCTTAACCACAAGGTAAGTACTTGCACAACGCCATTGTTATATAATTGTTTACTCTCGAACAAAGTCCAGATTAACATTATAGAATGTGCTAAAAGTAAAATTGTAAAACAATGTGTACTACAGTGTAAGCACTGAGTATATTTTAAGTCATCTGACTTTTCCCCAATTTTATCTACTATTACTCTTGTTATCTACTATTACTGTATTACTGTACGAATACTATTTGGGCGATTGCCCAAAAAGTCATTCTTTTAATGTGTATAAGTTGTTGGACCGGGTCTAATCTCAAGAACTATCCCACTAAGCAATTTATTGTAACCAAACATTTAAATAAATAACAAGGACAATTATTGATTAAGAAAATAGAATGTTTATTTGTGTGGTAACAAACCATTTTAAAATATAAAGTGAACTTTGTGATAAAACAGTTACAAGTAAATTAATCATTTTATATATTCAGTATTGCAAGGATACATTTATAGGATACAATGGCAATTTATATTTACGTTCATTTCATTTCAAGAATATACGTTATAATACAGAGAAAAGTTTGCTTAAATATTGTGATTCATTTTTTACAAATTATTATCTTTTGTAACTGCTAAGAATGACTTCATAACGCTTTATTTACCACAAAGCTAAGGTCTAAAGTGACTGGAAGCCATCCAGAGATTTTGATACATCTCTAAAAAATAATTAAAAACACCTCAGGGCCCGTGAATACAGTAGGCATCAATTTTGTGAAAATCTCACTTCATAAACCACATACATGTATTACAATATTCCACATACCCAAATTATAATAACTACATACATATGTCACAATTATTGTGTGGCACGAGTAAACTTTACGACTACGTAGGTCTCTGGAAATTGTTTTACGACTTGTAAAAATAAAATAAACAAAAAGCAGTTTTGTCACAGTTGTGGCACCCACCCCTTCCCCTGACTTCAAACGTATATTTTGAATGGCCCCTTAACAGACATACTATTTAATAAGACGGAATCAGGTGCATATCTTTGTCGCAGATAAATGTGAACTTAATGATTATTACTGGAAAATATGACAACCAAATTCAAGTTTTCGTCGATAATAAAATATATTATTAAATCGATTTGATTGCTACATAAATTAAACAATAGAACTGCACGCTCCAAAGTAAACCTTGCATTGGTTAATTTTTGATACTGGTTATGATTTTCATATTTCTGTATTATTTTTAAAATTTCCGACAGTATTAAGATAATATATTTATAAATCTCATTCATCATTTGAGTGCTGTATCATTTATCTAATAAACAATACAGTGGAATTTACAGCAATAATCTTCATAGATTAATAGAATTTTCTTAGATCGTACGCACATGTAGTCATTTGACTATGCAGAGATAAAGAATATTTGACGATGTAAAAACTATGCAGAGACGAAGAGGATAGCGGAAGACAAAATGCCATAGAGCGACAAGACACGTTTTTGCCTTTGGGATGATGTAATTTGCTTACCGAAAGACAGAGTAACTAAGACTTAGTGCAGACTCACTTATTTTATTTGTATATAAAACAATACTACTCTGTATTTTGGTATTTAGATTTAATAATAAAGATTTAATTGCCCACAAGAAAGACAGTGGAATACCTTGGCATTTTCTCTATGTATCAAAGGAAATTCATCAAAAAACCAAAGGAAATAGGGTAGTTTTCAGCATTTGTTAACAATATTGATACAAATAGAAATATAATAAAATTAGAACAATGCAATAAAATAATGTTCACTTTTTTCCGGGACAGTAGTCTCTAATAGTATAAAAACAATTTTGAAGAAGATATTTTTCTACATTTTTGTAAGAAAGTAATATCTTCAAATTCTTAATGACATCTGTTGGATGTCAAATTGCGATACTGTAAAGACTTGTATACGAGTCAAATGTGGATTGTTCACGATGTGCTGTTTATTCTGATATGTGATATTTAGGACTAGTTAGTAGGACACCAAAGTATGAATATCTGCGTTAAGTAAAAGTATTTTCTGGCATTAAATAAATCATTTTTCTAAAAATATACAGATTTATTAATAAAATACAAGAAAGAAGCAGTATTTCAAATTTCATGATAAGAAGTTTACAAGAATCATGATGGTGCATTTTTTATTTGTATTTCTTTTGCAATTTAAAAGTCTAAATTATTGCAAATAGTTGTAGAGGCAAGAAGCCACTTGATTATTTCACTTACGGGAGCAAACATCACTCTTTCGTAAACATTAGATACAATTTTATTCCCTAACAAACAACCGGAAATGTGTCTAGACGCTCTTCTGTATGTGTAAAAGTACACCCAAGAGGATCCTCTGTACTTTTATCGCCAGAAGATATTTCAGCTGCGGGAGCATCGGAGGCGGAGGCACTGGCATCCAACAGTAGTAAAGGAAACACGAGTGCATTGTACTCATATGCACGCGAAGAACACAAAATTTCAAAATCTTTATTAATAAAATGAAAGTCTCTCTGTGATTACAAAAAATGTCTTTTTATGAGCTCATGCGGTTATTTAATTGATATAAACATCCAAAAACATGTTTTTTTTATATTTTTGACTATTTTTACGGGTTAATCCCGGGGACGGCTAAACCGAGGCGGTAGGACTTTCACTGAAAGGTAAAAGTATTTCCGGCATAATTTAGGCTGTTTTTAGCTGACATAAGGTGCGGAATCCCGAGTTTTGGTTACACCTCATTTTGGTTTTTGGTCATTAGAAATGAATATCAACTCGCAATGCACTAAGCAGGCGCTTGTAGAGGAGATATAAAGGCCTATTCTCAATGCAAACATAAACATAAGATAGCGTTAACATAAAAGTTAGGACTACGTCTATAAGCGGACTCATTCGCATATAAACATAACACGTAGACGTTAACTTATAAGCTGCAAGCCTCAAGCTTGAGCTTCTGCGCTTATGCTTAAGTAAGACTTAAGAAATGAACCAATCACAGAACGGTAACTCAAAATTAGAGATCGAAAATTGGAGCGGAAGTCGATAGAAGAACTAACGCCATATGGGCCATGGACACAGTCGATACCCTAAAATCGATTCTCACATCCAACCAATAGTAAACCAGAATGTCTCTTATTTTGCTCCCTTTTACGTTGTGAATACTTCGGCATATCACTTATGTTAATGTTTATATTTATGCGCTATGCTTATGTTTACGTTTGCATAGTGAATGGGCCTTAGTATTAGGGCGGAGCGGGCAAAACAGGTCGAGGCTGGGCGCGTTCAGTCGTCAGCGCGGGTCCTGGCGACACGGAGAGGGGCGTGGTCGAGCAGAACTAGGCACCCGAGTATTTTGTGAACAAATGGCTTGACAATAGATAGCGACTGTCAAAGAGCGTCAGCGTGCGGTTAGTGCAAAACAAGTTGAACGCGATATTTAATTAGAAGTACTTTATTAGTTGTTACACGAGGGAAGTTAGTCAAGATAAGCTGCATTTATTTTTGTGTGAAATGCTTTGGAAATGTTGTGTTGGCTGGAATCAAGTATTCTTTATGTTAATCGTAGAGACCAAAGATCGGAGTGTTGACTTGGAAATTCGCTAGCATTCTAACAAATCAGCCTATCAAATTGGCAATTGTTTTGTCCGGCTAACAACCCAACTACCTTAACATATACAACTATTTGAATCACCATCCACGGTACCGGGAATACCTCACGCGATCCATTTATCCACTGGCTGTATCGCTTTCAAAAAATACTCGCATGGTGGTGGTGGTGGGGAATGGGTGAGCAGGATGAAATAGGTTTGTATATAATAATGGCGAAATAATATGTAATAAATAGTAACATGTTGTCATTGTATTTTAAAGATAAAATACATTTTTCTTCGTGTAATTCTTGTAAACAATAATCTGTAATAAATGGTGTTGAAGAAACTGTGAAGAAACTGTGCTGGTGTAACTTCGTACAATTTCTCGTTTTATTTGTAATGATTATATAAAACTATAATAGTCATTTACATACTATCCATTATTAATCTCTTGAAGAACTATATTGGAATATCCATTTCCTAACACGATAAAGGCAGAACACTTTCAAACTTTGCGTAAGATACAAAATAATGATGATTCAAAATCTACAGATCTACTCAATAGTTTATGTTTGAGTGTACACAGTATTCTTCTTCCAGAAAAGGCATACGAATATAAAATAACATTTTAGATTTTCAGAAAATTCGCGCAAAATTTTAAAAGAATAAAAATTTGTTAAGGAGAGTTCATCCAAAAATATTATTGAACGCACAGAGATATTAACATCGATTTTCTGTGAGAATTTTGTAAAGACGAGCTATTTTCGTATTTTAATCCATTCGTTCAGTTTACATGTCAATGTATGGATAGTACTGAAATTGAAATAAAAAATTCTATTGATCACATCACACAAAAACTAATACTACATTTGAAATAATCACGAATTGATTAGTGCAGCAGCGCCCATCAAAATGCCCATTAAATTCACATAAAATGATTACAATTACAGTGCATACTCACTATCGTACACAATACATGCAGACAGACAGACAGTGTGAAGCGAGCAAAAGGGTTTTGAAGCGAGAAATTTGTGTGTTTACGGTTTCAGTGGTATTCGTCGGAGCTCTAGTCCTAATTACGATTTAAAAAGCCACGTTGATCAGCTTTACGTTGTTCGATTACTACAGGTCAAGTGAACGTGATTAATACCTTCTCCAACGGAGAAGAAAATTAGTGATTCTACAACGTAGTACGCATGTTATCGTATTCTTCGTAGCGCTTATGTTGGCCTAAATGACTATAAATTTCAAATTATGTATTTCTATATTTTAAATTATGCATTTGTAATATATCATATATCTTATCAAAGGTTCACGAAGATCAGGAAGACGAGAACGCTGCTCATTTCCTTAGATCACAAACTTATTATTATACCTGATCATCGAAATAATACTGATCGTCGTGATTATACTAAACGTTGTAATAACGGTTGTCGTAAAATATAGAGGATAAGATTCTTATTACTTATATCCAAGTTGTGTTTCATGGAAATAAATTACTTTGAAAATAAGCAGTAAATTTGGCGACCCGGAGATAGAACTCAGTAAGGCCGGAGAGAGAACTCAGCTCGCCGCTAAGAAATTCGTAAATCACAAGTTCAGAGTAATTAATTAGACTCCTTCTAATCCACGTTCATTATATTAATTTAGTTTTAAAACATTTTATGGGAATTTTGTGTAAGAAAATTCCGACAAAATCAGGAATCTATTTGCTAAGTGACTAAACTTTTATGACACAAGGGTACGGCAGGGATAACGGAAATGTGGCAACTTGTGGTTTGTTTTGTATATTGTTCCTGAAAAAAACTGTATTGTACATCTTTCCCAGAAGGAGGGGCGAACACCGGATGCCCAACATATGCGTGCACTTGCTGCTAACCAGAAGAGGCACTGCTGTGTTCTTTCGACCAAGCTTCCCTGATTTCTTCGAGAAGGGCGCGGTTGCGGAAATGCAACACTATATTGCCTAATCATATGATAACATCGATTACACCATTGCGTGACTTCATATTATCGTATGATTATTAAGTTTAATAATTTGTGTTATGCTTCCTATTTTTCAGTTTATCTATCTGAAAACTACATGTGTGTCTAGAGGGAAGTTTTAATAATGATCTAGTTTTGAAAGTATCTCATTTACCGTGGTTTCCATCATGACTGATTATGTCACTTAGCTAATAATTATTAAAATATGTCTCGATATGTATTTTGACATAATTATGCTATGTTTTAATATGCTAGCGCCGAGACCAGTTTAGTTACTTTAAAAAACTGTCTTAACAAAACCAAATTAGGGTATAAAGAGGATAAATACGTGACATTATATGTTGTAAATGTTGACAATTCACGTGATACCTGTTTTACCAATCTTCAGATAACACAATATATTTCAGTTTCATTGTAACCCAGGACAGTGGTGAACCCTAGTTTTCAATAATAATGAAATAAGTTAAAAGTAAATTAAATTATAATATGGGTCAAACGAGGCAGATATTCCTCTTTCATAAGTACCATCCATTACTCCCGAAATTGGAGTAACATCTCAGATTACACTGGTCTACAAAATATTGTTGTCTTTTACAAGAACAAAACACACCGTTTCTGGAAAATAATTTACCTCCCAATCCTGATATTACTTCAGAATTTCTGTATCGGCCTTTGTTTTTACGGAATGATGTTTTTTGTAACTGCGTATGTCTCCCTATGTTTTGTGTGTATCTTGCAAAATGTCACGATCTAATAACAACAGATTCACGTACGGATATACAGTATATACAGTAAGATAAACAACGGACATACAGCAAACAATGGATATACGGATATACAGTAAGATAAACAACATAAGTGTTCAGAAAAGTGAAGAGGAGGCTTGGAATGTTTCACAGGCTTGAAATGTTGGATCCGCAAGTATATTTCCTCCAATGTTTCTGAATATTCGTCACTGTAGAATTCATCTTCATTTACTGTTACGTACTCAGGAGGTAGTGATACTGCCAATTCGTCGCCGTGACATTCCGGCTTTATAGCAGATCCTAAATTAGGATATTGCACAGTTTTCTTCGTTTTTGAGATCACTCCAGATACTTGTGACAGTCATAAATAAGAGTCGTGTTGTGTGATCCATTGGTTACCTCCAGAATCATGGAAACAGCAAAGGGCATGTGTCATGAATCTTTTAATCCGCATGTCAGGAATGTAACACACGACACACATATGGGAGGCCCATTTCTTGTTCTGGTCGCCTATCTTACACTTGAAATGACGTTCATATAATACACTTGAAATGACTTCCTTCTAAAAGGATTAAGATTCGGTTTTTCGATTTCAGGGTTAGTTTTCCAACGATAGAACATAATGTATTTGAGTTATTTACTCACTTATGAGACATTTTTTCTTCTCCATTAATACAAAGCACAAACCTTCACGATCCTAGAACAACGAACAGTCACATCAAAGCCGCTTTCCAAGCCGTCAGAGCTCTCAATGTTGACAATTGCCAATGTCAATTGTATGTTATATCTGACACGAAATAACGCGATTCTATCTGTTCGAGCATGACTTATCAGCTACGGTGCCATGCCTTTTTCATTACCTAAAGGTGAATTTTCTTAATTCAGATAATATTCCTGAAAAATTGCATATCTTTCATTAAAGCCATATATACCACGGTATTGATATTTTCGAAGTAAATTATTTTTAAAACTTTATTTCGTTACCATCACCACTGGAACAGCAATAACAACTAAGATCATGAAATGAACTTAAATAGTGTAAAACGTGCCCAAACGATGGTATCCGTTGCAAAACCCTGGAGTACAATCGCCGTGTTTTCGAAACAGTTGGTTTTGTTTTGAATGAATTCTATTACCGACATTTGTCTCAATGCAGATCTAATACAAAAACTCCAGGGCCTACTAGAAATCAAAGCCAACTAGTGGTGCTAGAGAATGGCACAGACTTTCCCGTCTTAGTTTTCTATTTCCTTTGGTTTTCCCTCTATTTCCTCGGCCAGCTATAAGAACTTTCTACACACTCTTGCCAGCTGACATCTACGTATTCCCGCCTAAAGTAGATTTCTTAAGTTTTCAGTTTCCTAATAGTAAAATGGAAATATTATTTAAAGAATATTAAAGAACAGTAAAACCTCGTTCTAAATGACAATTTTCTTTCAAAACTTTGGAGCCGCTTTTAAGAAAATGGTTATTAAGCACTACTGTAAATACGAAATTTGAACATCTTTTTCGCAGAAAATTTTTGAGTTTTCAAGAAACTTCATATGAAGTCATTTGAAGCACATTCACTCACAAATTCAATAGTGTTTACTATTTACTACTTACTTTCACGGAAACGTCGTTTAATCGTTGCTGTAAATGCAAAATTTGAAGCCCTTTTTCACAGAAAACTCTTGAATTTTTGAGAAACGTCATTGGAAGTCACTTGAAGCACTTGGACTCGCAATTGCAGTAATGAATAAAAATCGCTGAAAATGTACATATTAACGACGTGAGAAATCTTTCAAAAAAATTACATTTGTGTTTGAAAAAATATTTTTTTTTACGTCATATTAAAGTCTGCTATTAGTACTTTCCATTCGAAAGGTTTGAAGAAAAAATTGGAGTCGATTTTGAGTAAGCGTGTGAAAGTTTCTGAAAAGGCGGAAATTTGAGCAATTTTTCACAGAAATTGCTATTATTATTATTATTATTATTATTATTATTATTATTATTATTATTATTATTATTATTAAAAAGAAAACGGTTGCTTTTTCTAGAAACAGTATGTGGCATTATTTAAATCACATGTACTCATAAATATAATAATGTGAACAAATCGCCGCTGCTGTAAGTATAAATGACGCGATAGACACGACAAAAATTATTTTTGTAGTTTTTGAAAAAATAAGAGAATAGAGGAATATGGCGTTTATTTCATCTTATAGAGTACATTTAGTACTATCCCACTATACCTACCAGAAGTTTAAAGACAAAATTTGGGGCAGTTTTTGCGAAAATTTTGAAAATGTCGGGGCGATTCATGTAAAGTACTCCCAAATTTTGGAGAAAGATTTTAAAATCGTGGCGTCTCGAGCAGAGACAGATTGACCGGGGAAATTCATTTTAAAAAAATCGTAGGTTTGGTTTAGGCGCTAGTGATTCACAGACGAAGGATGTTTTGCCGTCGATTGTTTTGTACGTTGTTTTTCTTTTTGGTATTAAGGACCCTCAAAACAGGGATTCTGGCAACACCAGATGTTAGAGGATTTTTTTCTTAATTTAGCAACTGAATTTATCCACCTTTTCGTTAACACGACCCGGTAATGAATGTTTTTCTACCGAATATCCGCTGTTTTTACTCGGAGCATTACGTAACTTTCCTTATACTACGTATATATATATATATATATATATATATATATATATATATATATATATATATATATATATATATGTACACGGGAAAATAAAACCATGTGCGCGGGAGGTGAAAATACCCGACACGGACACTTCACATAAAGTCATGTAAGTAATGTTTGAATACAGACTTCCACGCGCTCCATGGCAAAGATGGCTGCAGCATTGAGGTCTCACCGCGGTTGGGGCTGTGAAATCTGATTCTGCGTGAGATGGATACTTTCTTATGATTGTGGCGTACAAGAGAGACAGGAAATAAAGAACTATCTCCTTGAACAAACATATTTACAAGTATCACTACCGACTGAGATAGTTCAGCGCATCTTGTCCATTAAATGTTTCAGTAAAATGCTTCTCAGGCTGATGCTGGTTAAACTTTCGATTTCTATTGAAGGTCGTATATTACATTTGAATTTATCTTTTCTTTTAAAAATATTCGAAGAAAGAATGCTTGTGATTTTTTTCCTTTCCACGAGATTCTTTGCAGTAGCGAGTTTACTAAATGAAATACAAAACGTCTCCCACTTCTTTCGTTCAATTATAACTTCTGTACAAATCGGTGTGAACGAAATGTGTATTAGATGTTGACGAAAACTGAGAACAAAATAAATGTATAATTAGATGTGTCAGAGAGGCTAAGGAAACAATTTTGTATTAGTAACTATTTCAACAATTTATAGGGTTTTCCCCCCATAAATGTTTAGGAAGAGGTTTTGTGTCTACATGGTTTATTATTCACAATTGCAAACCAGCCAAAATTTAAGGGTTGTGCGGAAATCCACGAAGTGACCCCAAACATTTTAAATATTTTCTTTGTATTTAAATCCCTAATGCTTTTGTCCCAAACATAATTATTAGGTGATTCAGGATACATGAAAATTCGCTGGTTTCAATAAATTTGTTTAAATAAACCAAGCATTGAGTCCGGTGCAATTTAACGGTTCTTGAAGCAATGCCTCAGAAGCATCGTATGCAATAGTACCGCTGAACATAGCGTTATTCTGTCATATTGTAAGCGAAAATTCAGTAGCAAATTCATATGGGCTCACATACCTAGTATTTAAAAAAAGTAGAAACCTCATCGTGAATATGATATCCATTTTGTGTTTGGCATGTTTTGCCTCATAGCCATTGTAAGCATAACTATAACTTCACACCACGAAGTCTGTAATGACGATATAAAATTTGTATTTATTAATTTTAAGATATTAAAATTTAGTATTAATACTACAAAACCTGTTAATAATAGCGAGCTATAACACATCTGGAGCCAACCATCTTTCATTTGAAGCCAAAACGATGTAATCTGATTGAACAGAAAGCACAAATTTCTTTAAAAACCAAAATGTCCAAACGTAAAATGTAAATTTTATGCCAAAGCATTTTTTTCCGTGATTTGATTTAAACTTGATGCTTCGCTACGCGTGTTGAAGTTGAGGCCTAAGGCCTACGTGTAAATCTATAATATAAAAATGAATCGCAAAATGTGTTGGTAAGCGCATAACTCAACAACGCCTGG
>BOPP01000180.1:1176446-1195916 GCA_017312745.1 Gryllus bimaculatus
AGAGGTATAAAGGAGGAGACGTCCTCATACCGCAATCCCAATGAGTTTCCGACTGATGAGCCGTTTGACTTTAAACGACTGCAGTTTCCAGTTCGGCTTGCTTTTGCTTGACCATAAACTAGTTCCAGGGCAATCATTAAGTTTGTGTATTAATCTTGAAACCCATATTTCTCACACGGTCAATTGTATGTTGCCTGTTCCCGTGTTAGAAACATCAGATTTGTTTTCTATGCGCCAGGTAATCAAACAAAAAAACATCGTACATCACAAAGCACTACAATAAAATAAAACTGATTTTTGTAATTAATTATGATTCCATATGATTAACAATAAAGCGATTACTTACTTTTAAAGCTGTTATATATGTTTAATTTAATTATATTCTTATTCACAACGCCCTATCACCAGCGTGACGGTTTCTTTCAGGAGAATTTTTTGCCCAGACTGAGAATTATGATGTAGAACAAAAAAAAAATCACACACATTACACATCTTTTTTGACAGGACGAAGTCTGTCGGGTCCGCTAGTACTATATAAAAATCCTCGAGCCTGTGTAACCCATAATTTCAAATTACTAATCAGAATGTCCTTGTCCTTCGAAATCTGTAAACCACGGTTTTGAGTCTTCTTTCACCGTGATCTAGCCGTTATCGCAATGAGTCAGTTTTTACATCTAGATCGGTAAACGAATGCGAAAAAAGTGACGGGAAGCAGGGCTCTGTTTATGTCTCGGTGTAAGAAGTATTATAGGTGTATTCTCTTACGCCTGGACTAACCAGAGGTGTTCAAAAGAAAAAACGGACTTGTTTTTTATTAGCTCTTTAAAAATTACAGGAAAGAGTTTAAATTCTACTTCTTTATACTATATTTGGCATTTGATATAATTGCTTTTAATAAATGTTGGCGGCGCTAGATAGATATTACACGAAATATCTTTAAAAAGTCAATTTTTTGTCCGGTTTACCAATATTCTCTTGACGGACAAGCGCGAAGAAATTCAGATATCTGGCAACCATACTTACACCGTAAATAAGACATAAAATGTTTTCCGAATGTCTCTAATAAACACATGCGAGCACTTGTAAAAATAACTATAAAATAATTTGTTCTTATCCCTTACCGTAACGAACGAATTCCCGCGAAAACACGGCGATCACTACCGCGCCGCGCGAGGGTCGTATTTATTTATAACCTCAAATTTAAAAGGCGCAGTGACGCCTCGCTACGTATGGCCAACAACACGGCAAGACCCAGGCATTGGGCCGATGCGATTACCATAAAGCATCCTTGAATCTATCCAACGCCACCTAGACAATCTAGTTGATGTTTGCTATCCAACGCACATTATACCATATAACTTTTTTGTTCAACACTTTTAACTTGACATTTCACACGTCGCTGTGTCGAAGTAGGGCGTCGACGCTACTAATACAAAACATCCTTGAGCCTAACAATTCATAATTTCTAATTGTCATTTTAACAACGTAGACTGAATGACATTGTCATTCGAACTAAAACGGAATGCCTTCCTTCCCCCCCACTTGTTCGATTTTGTTCACCAATGTCACGACGTCAGAGTCGTCCCGATACAAGGGATAAGACCAGGATAAGACGGATAAAACCAAAATACACATATACCAGGGCATAGGATATGTGTTTCTTACGAAGCCGTGTGGTTATATACTACTATTACACTTACTGCATTCATTTGTCTTTACTGCATTCGTTTGTGTTACTGATCTCTTTATAAATTTCCCAAAAAGCGTGTGAATGTATTAATTTAAAAGCGAAAATTACATAAAGGCGGGAACTTTTCGTGGTACATTGACTTTGCCTTCATTTCTTCTTGTGACTCTTATTGGCCTAATTTCCATTTTGTTTCCTTGCTTCACTAGCTTCTGGAGTTGCACTTCATTTGCCTACATGTGATGCAGGTGTTTAGATTAAAACTATTAGGTTGGAAGATGTGATGGCAATACACAACGAATTTCGTTTACCATCGTCTACAATGTTGGCAGCACGGTGAAATGTAGCCTTTGTTAACAAATACACTGTCCTCTGTGGTGGTGGGAAGCTTCAATGCCTGCCTTTGAAGTTTTGGTTAGTGTTAGTGAGTTCAAGAATTGTATATACGGCGTTACGTATTTGAAAATTGTGTAGAAATTCGCCGACATGAAGGAAGAAGATTTTAATACGATAATCATTATGATACGGTCATACACAGGATCTACAATAGGATCTAAGAGGACTCTGGAGGCAGAGATAAAGGCTGTTTTTCCTGAGTGGGTTTATATATTGAACTATTGTGATTCTTATCTTCTTCTTATGATCTTTGTGTGATTCTTACAGTTAATTATTACAAATTGTATTTTGACAGTATTCCAGAGAAGACAATTAGGAACATATACTCATTTGAATATCAACGAAAAATGAAACGTGAAAGACCAAAACATTTCAAATGTGTAGACAACTGGTACAAAGTGTAAGTACATGGTTTTGTTGTTAGATTAATTATTGAATATCAGAAGTGATAAATCAAATTAATCTTTCTTTGAAATTTTTTTAAACAAAGGGTTGAATTATTGTGTACTAAAATAAAATAAAGGTTTCAGTGAATTCACATTTTGTAATACAGTTTTCTTCAAATGTAAATGTAGATAATAATTTGATTGTGCATCATTCACAAAGGATGAAGGTCTGTCTCAAACAGTTTTGAAAGAGTTTTCTTATTGTACCTTACATTTTTCTAACAGGTATCTCAGAAGGATACCTTCCTCAACAGGTGTTCTCTTGCAAATGGCAGAAGAACTTGACATTTCCCCAGCTCTTTTGGCAAGAATGATTTTAGAAAAGCACTATGAAGAGAAGACCCTTAAAGATGATTCACAGGGTTAGATTTTACACAATATGTTTTTATGAAGTTCTACTCCTAAATTTTTATAATACTTTTTTTTATTTCTCAGTTTCATGTAAGAACATGATCACTCAAGTAATGAAAGACACCAGCCTTATTGATGATCCAATTCTGTCTTACGAAATATATTTGGTAAGTAGAGATTCTGTTTTTCTGTTTTTATATTGGAATTCTTATTTTATTTATATGAACTAGAAATATAAAAAAGATATTTTTTTACAGTGTATTCTACATGATGATCAGTATGGGCCAATTTCAGAGTGTGTAAATTAGTGAGTAAAACATTTAGTTATTTGTAGAATAGTTTAAAGATTTTTTAAAATTATCAAACGTTATAAAAAATGGGATATCATTTACTTTAAAAGTAATATTAGGCTCGTCATTAATGTGTACTTTGTATCGAGTTCAACAGTGTGGTGATAGTAGTGTTGATTGTTTCGGTAATAATATGCTGTTTCAATGATCTCTCAAAATGCAGATTATTTTTTTGGACATTAAAATTGTGATGGCTCTGGAAAGGAAGTAAATGTCAGTAATCAAAACACCTTGACATCATGTGTAAAGTAGAAAACAGTCTACATGTAAGATAACCTTAGGGCCCTGCTGAGGTCATTGAGGCTGATGAATGATGTTTAGATTTATTCAGTCAAAACAACAGGAAAAACTGTATGTGGCATAGGGGGAAAACATAATTTGCGCATGTTTTCTTGAGTTCCAGAATTCCTGTTGTCCAGAATCCCCCAGAATGTTTGGATATACATGCATTAATGTTTGGATATACAAAATATTATTCATTTATGCAGTAAAAACTTTAAATATTTGCCATATGAAATATTATCCTATCAAAACTGTTTTACATATTTTTTATGCACCCTGCACTCATCCAGCACTTTATCTTACTACACCACTCTATGAAATTTCAAAGAGTGTTAAAACTTTTTGCAATGAAATGTCTGCCATTAAATACAGTCAATAGTTACCATTAGAACCACATTTGAACTCAATTTCAAAACCCCCATAGGAGCTACTTTCATTTCCTGAAAAGAAAATCTGTTCATTTCTGTTTCACTCTCATGTGAGCTAAGTCCCTCTGTGCTTTGTGGGAGTATATCAGCAGTTCATAATTAGAAACATCTAGTCCGAGGAACACTGAATTTCTTCTTCCCCCAATTATGCTGATTTATTAGAACTGATAATTATTTTGGAGAGGTAGCAATGGAAGAGCATCTTGACAATTTAGCATAACTTTGAATTAGGGAAAAAAGGTAAGTTCTCACAGATTTTAATTTCAATATAAAGGCAATTTCATAGTATTTCAAAACCTTTATTTAATGTACTTGCCCTAATTATTTCCCTTCCAGTCAAGTATTTTGCAAAAAGTCAATGCATCTTCTATTTTTGTATTTCTAGACATATACATGAGTAGACAGATCTAAGTTTGTTTTTCAGTGAAGTTCACATTAGTTAATTAGACAAAGAGATTGTAGAGTTGTGCATCTGAATCAACATTTAAAATCAACCACTTCTTTTTTATTTTTTTAATGGGAGAGTATTATTCCCTTTGAGCCTATATTTCAGCAGTGAAAGCTAGCTCTGTATTGCATTATTGCTACAAATTTAAATTTTATATTCATTTTTTCAATTCTCTCAAAGTGGACTAAATTGGAGAAACCTATTTTTTTCCAGAAGGCTTTGAATTGTAGATAATTATGTAGTTGTCAATACATTTAGTGCTTGCAAATTAGGTCCATGGTATGAACGATACAAAAGCCTGAAAACATACTCTGTAAACAGTGATACTGTAATGAGGTTGATTTAAGGTATAACAAGATAATATTTTCAGACAGTTCTGATTTTAATTGTATTATAATTTTGTAATAAAGTTGAAAAGTTTATGAGTGTCATTACATTATTTTATGACTTTCTGCAGTTTTTGTTGTGAATGCAGAGAAGGATGTTTTACTTACACAGGATAATGGAAAATCACTATTTGTTTGCAATGAAACAAACCATAAGTTTTTCTAATTTGATAATCTTTGCTTCCATGATTTTATATTCCAGTTCCACTGGTCAAGAGTATGAGTATAAACTTCAGAAGGCTGTACAAGAACTTGGCATTCCATTTTCAGATGAAGAAAAGATGCGAACAAAGGGTTATGATAAAACTCCTGATATTAAGTTAGAAATACCATTTGCTGTGGATGGCTTTGTAGTTAATTGGATAGAAAGCAAAGCCTTATTTGGAGATGAAGAATGCCATCAAAATTTCTTAAAAGATCAATTTCTTAGTTACTGGAACAGGTAAGTTGAAAGGAATTGCTTTTCCCATTCAAAATCTTGTTCTGTAATGCTGGTAAATGTTAAAATATTCTTTGTACAATTCCTTTAGGTTTGGAACTGGACTTGTAATATACTGGTTTGGACATCTTGATACATTGGAAAATCACAGCAAGAAGAAAATAATTATCCGTGACCATTTTCCAACAGAAGTCACCAAATTAGATCCACAAGTGATTGATCCTACTCCTATTGTTTTATGAAGTCACTAAAAATTAGCGCCATATTGCTGATTTCAACTTCCAGTACCTACTAATTTGTGATTTGATTGTTCTACCTTCCTGAATGGAAGTACCACAATTCAGTGAAGTAGTGAACAAAGAATATCTGTGCCCATTTTTTTCTGTACATATTTTTTTCCTGCGTATTAAATTAAAAACAACATATGTCTCACCTGTACTTGCTTGGTAAAGATCAGACTAGTATTCAATTTGAAGAGAGAGAGCTGTGTGTAGTTTTTTTATTTTTTTTATTATTAATAAAAAAATATTTATAGCTATTCATGCAACCCATTTTTAGACTGGCTGGGTTACGTCAGAGCCAGCAGTCAGTCTGCTGGTCCTAGGGAAAGTCCCAATGGTGGTGTATTTTCAACTCTAGTAGTATAGCCAAGTTGAAGAGATGCTTATTCAGATGCTGTTTGAAGGAGAATTCCAGCTTACTTGTTTTGATGAGGTTTTCTGTGGGTCTCAGATCCTTCCCTTTTCTTCTTTCCTTTTACTGACACTTACATGCATGTGTGTACATTTGTGTAAGGGTACAGAAGAATGAGAAAAAAGGCCACACGCAGTCTGGCTCATTTGTTAAGGTACAGCTTCAGCATTTGCCTGGTAGTGTTCAACCACGTAACTTGCCTGTAACCTTTGTGCATGTATGTCATAGGGCTTGACCTTAAAAAGTTGGTTTTCTACTCCAATGACAAGTCACACTCAACATATTTTATTATGTAGGTTTTGGAATGCCTTCTTTGTGCTAAGGACAGGATGTGCATAACTAGTGGAGACCATTAGTGTGTGTATTGTCACTTTAGTTTGAGACTCATTAGACAACTATTAGAAGGGTGTTGATGTAATTCACACGTTTTCTTCACCAAAATGGGTTTTCGTTTTAGTCTCCAGAGATACTGCCAAGGTGACACGAGTTATATTTAAATAAAAGCAATCTAGAATGCACGGGTTGAAGATCCATAAATCATGTGTTCTCAAAACCTACAAAACGTCGTGAAGAGCATTGAATCAATTGGGTCTAGGCCTGATTGCTAAGGTGGGTGAAATTGAAGAGGAAAAGAAAGAAGAAAAACACACTTCACTAATTCACAATGTTAGCAAACACTTAAGATGCGCAAAGCTGACGGATAAACACAATTATGTTAATCCCTTCAGATACCTTTCTTTCATCAGAACCCATAAATAGATGCAGAACAGATTAATAACTATTCCAAACAATAAAAAAAAAAATCACTGTGCCTATGAGTATCAGTAGATTAAGCACCTTATTTGTTGTAACATTTTTTGTTATGTACGTTCTTCTCAAAATATGTGAAGGGGTTGGTGAGAGGGACAAATCAAACCCGAAATGAGAGGATATGGATCTGAAAGCAGCAATAGTGTGCCTTATGATTATCTTAACAACTTTCTTTTTCACTATCCCTAACTTCTAAAATAAAAATTCTGAAAAAGAAAACTTCAGGAAACTTAACACATACAGAAATAGTTTTAGGTAAATAACGTGTATTGACACATACAAAGAATTTATATAAAACTTTATACAAGGAGACTATGTGGAAATTCAAAGAAATAATGCATTTAATGCTTCATGTGAAATGTATCCTCACGATGGCGAAGAACAAGGAGGACAATTGCTGGCTTGCTTCTCAAGCTGCTCCAGTTTCCGATGTCTCCTCATGTTAGAAAGAACATCATCAAGACTTGTGGTTTTCTTTTTAGCACTGCCCTTGGGGCCACCTTCACCTCCCCTTCTTACTGGCAGCTTGGGTGAAGACATTTCGTCCATGAAATCGAAATCTGACTTTTCCTCTGGTCTGGAAAAAAAAAGAAGAAAATAATAATAATAGAATACAATTAATGCTCTTGTTTGATATGAAAAAGCATGAAAGCCTACTCCAGAACAGATGTCTTACTAAATACTTGCTATATAAAATAGAATTTTGAACAAATTGTATAACTTTAAGTAGATCTCTTTTGGAATTTTCAAATCAAGGATTGTTCTAGAAAAAGTAATTAACATAGCAAGACAAAATAAAGGACATCATTTATTACAACACATTGTGTTAAAATGATTTAATCTCATGACTTCTTCAGGAGAAAAGTGTAGAGTGAAGAAGCACTAATTTGGAAAATCACAAAAGAAAATACTTGATGTTTTGTGAATTTTTCCACAACTTTTTTTATTCATTTACATGTTCTTTTTATATTATTCTTTCTTTCCTGTGATTTAACTTTTAACAGATATACAAAATATTAATGTTTTTTGTGGGAGATTTAAATTCATTAACCAATTTGGCATGGAAGACTTTAGGAAATATGTATAATTTATCATTAGTGTCAATTCAAAAATATGTATGCAAAATTTAGTTTTTTTTTAACCCTCCCTCCCCGTTTGTATCACTAACACTTCCTACACAATGAACATTACATTTCCACCCTCACCCCCCCCTCCTCTCTGAAAATTAAACAAATGTGTCTTCAAAGAAAAGCAAGTAAAATTTTATATGGAACTTAAAACAGTTTTACAGATTTAATCCCAAGATACATTCATTTCTGGCTTGAAGTTAACAAAGTAATATCACAAAAATATTGCTAGAACATTCATTTTTCATTATACTACTAAAAGGGAATAAAATTAACTTTTTTAAATGATCCATTAATATATAACATTTTTCAGTCTCATTATTAACTTCAGTTATCTTCCCTTAATTATTAGGGCAAAAAGGAGCCAAATGTGTAGTAGGATTTATACTTTTTTCTCTCTCCAAATTGTAGAATGCCTTGCTTGCACTTTCTCTCTTAGATGAATTAATAACTTTAATACATGAAACATAATGCAAAATATTGTGAGGTTCTTCCAAATTGGCAACATACCTGATAGAAAACTCCAAGATACTGTCTACATATTGGAAAATCCCAAAACTTTCAGTTAATACCTTACCTGAGCTTGTGAGTTGCATATCACAGGTTAATTGAATACAAGGTCATAATAAGTAGCAAAAACAATTGGACTGAATAGTGCTCATGGTAATGTGCAAGAACAATGTGACAGAATTTGCTGTAGAAACTGCTTTCCTTTATTGACAGTTGTTAAATATAACATTTTTTACATCCTGGATGAATTCCTTAATATTGTATTCATTTATTTAACGTCAAAAACAATTAAGAAGTATGTGATGTACTACGGGGAGACGTGCGTGGTTTCTTTAGCTCTGGGGATCACTGCTCTAACTCGTGTACATTTCAAGTTTAATAATAATAATAATAATAATAATAATAATAATAATAATAATAATGTCACATTAATGCAGCATAAGCCATGTATGACAAGTAAGGATATGTACATAATCATACAATACATTGAATTATGAATACAGATAGCAATGAGCCTTTTGGCAATAATTGTTATGAAAATATTCATTCCAATGTAATAAGTATTTGAAAAGGCAAATCAGGTGTAGACTTTTTCAATTATCTTTTAACATGTCTTTCATGACAGAACTGACTTACTGTCCCCAAGAACTTAATATATGATTATTTGAATAACTACATTTCCCATTGAGCTCTAGAAAACATGTAGAGATAGTAAGCTTCATTTAGGTTCAGAAGCAAAATTTGGGGGCTATCACAGTATTTGCTCAAAGGATCAAGGAAACAACATATAACATGAATAACATGGAGGTCATTGACCCAGAAACTCAGATACAATACTTGTTACAGGCTTATTAGTCCTTTAGAAATATAGCGACTAAATGATAACCAATATATTAAATGTCACTTAAAATCAATATCCTTTTTTGATGCTCGGTGTAGACTCTGAATGTATGGAAACAATTATGCAGCAGAAAAGATTTCACTTGACGCATAAACTGTTCAATCAATTTTAATAGATTCATGTTATTCAGAACGTGATGTGATATACGCATGTATTGTTTCTGAATCGTTGAAGTGTGCTGTTGATATTGACACATGATAAATGTTATTACCATGTTGATAGTTATCGTTACAGATATGTATGGCTGAAAATATGTTCCCGCTCTTGAGTGTCAAAATTCGCATTTTTGATACACACGAATATGTAAATCAAGAGGCAAGGAAATAGTAGAAATTCTAATAATAACGAATGGCTTACAAGAATTATGTGAATAGGATTTGCTTATTTTTCAAACATTTTTCCCCCCCTGCAATCTAAAAGCCTAGGAGCTACATGTTTCCTCTGGATATTATGCCTATAGGAATGAGCATTATCAAAGTACACACAACTGGCAGTACAAAGGTTGACTGAATTTGAAAATATTCTGAATGGGTAGCGTGATGAACTGAATTCTGCATACTATTCATTTTAAATGGAGTTGGTATTTTGCATCTGAGATTGTATATTGAAGAGAGACATAAAAAACTACAAAAACAGCGAAGAAAGCTTTGAATAATGATGTTCATATAAAAATCTAACAAATAGTGGTACGAGCCAGTTTTATAAATGTTCTGTAGCAAAAACAAGAATATAAATTCCCTTGAACTGGGGAATAAGAAATGTGCAACTCAGGACATTAAAAATTCTCATTAATAAGTCATTAAATCTATGGCGAATTTCAAATAATTTATTGGAGATTTAATTTATTTTTCAAATACTGATGCTCGCTAATTATGATGCTTAATACTCATTTTTGAGGGAATAATTACACACTTTATTTGTTTTAACATCTCTTTCCAGAATGAATGAGAAAATGTAACTCGTTTATATCTCTGGGTGAAAAAAATTATGACAAAGATCCCTTATTGTTATACCACCCCATGAAATCAATGAGAAGCAACTGTTAATTAATATAAATTCAGCATAAAAACAAAATAATTTTCAAGTTCGTTTAAGAATTTATAACGTTAAAACATGCAGTAAACTTCAAAGGTACTTAAAATAAGAATTTAGGCAAAAAGGCAAAAACAAGGAATCAGTCATATGAAGAAACTAATTCAAGGAGTAATTATTAAATCTGAGCTGTTAATAAATATACATGTGGGAATTACATTTTTGATGTTAAATAAAATTAGAAACAAGGAATGGGGGAACCAACAAAATTATCCACATTCTGAAAACTATATTTAAGTGAGTCAGGTTATACAAGTCTTTATTCATTTCTCTGGCATAATACACACTAAAAATATTGTGTACATTTTGAGTATAATTATTTAATGGTCTTTAATTTATTGTTTTCTCAATAAGAAGAGCCTCCGTTAACATAATATACAGATTTTGTATTCTTTCTTATGCCATGCAGTTTTGTACTCATAATCTCAATGGCCTATAGAGGAAATTTACAAAAAATTTCCTATTCTATTTATATGGGAATCTCCTTGAGGAAGTGTTATACAATGTTCGATTTGCATTGGAATGCAAACTTTTTACACTAAGCAAAATGATAAAGCACTGGTTCTTTAGGGAAGATGTGCATCAATCTTTGTCAACATGAACGTGTACAGCAAGAGAATGTAGTGCATACTTTGATTCCAAAGATTCTTCGTCCTCATGGTAGAATTCATCTTGTGCTGGTGAAGGTGCTCGTCGCCCTGGACACTTCCATTCTAGATTTGGAACAGCCTTCTGATCTAGAAGTTCATACAATCGAATAATTTCTTCAGGAGGTGGCTCCCATTCTCCCTACAAAGTAAAATTTCTGTTGACAACTCTATCAACAAAGAATCCTTGCAAATTATGCAACCAGACACAAAAAAAGGAGTTATTAACAAAGCAACATATAAACAAACAATAAAGAAACATCCTTGATGTTTTCACTAGTTAGAAAATAAATGCTATAATTTGAAATTCAAAACAAATTTAATCCAAACTAAAAAGAAGCAACAGATAAATGTATACCCCCTAGAGCCAAATTAAAGGATTATGATAAACTGGGAAACTTGGAATTTGGCAAAAACCATATTACACGATAAATTCTTTTTCTAATAAAATGTCTAAGTGAATTTCATCAGCAAGTTATGAATTAGTTTATTACCAAGTATAGTTAAAGTGTGCAGAAAACTTTTCCGCTTAGTCACATTACAGTTTTTACGCTGGCTTATGTTGACTGAAGTATAAAATCTAAATCTAAAAAAGATGTAATAAAGGATGCGTCACTATAGAAAGTTAGATTTCGCAAAATTTCTATTACTCATAAACATTGAAGAAAATGCTATTCGTCACAATGCACTTATCAAAATGAAGACTGAAGGCCATGTCGCTTGACGTGTCGCGAGGCTGCAGAAGAACATTGAAGCAACTGTAAATATTTGCCAATTTTACAGAAGAAAAAACTATTTTACATTAGATAGTCCATCAAGATTTGTCAAGTAGTGGGTTTGGCATTGAGAGGAGGGAGATACTTTGTCTCTTATACATATTTATTATTGATTACATTCACAATTGTAGATTACAACACATGGTTTTTTCAAACTTTTGACTGCTATGCCAATGATCTTTTAAAGTTGTGGTATAATGTACCAAACTTCCTACTCAGAAAATGATTGAAGAAAAATATCTAATTACACAAACAGCAAGAATAGGCAGGGTATAAAAATGTCTATGAAATTTATTTCCTGGCTTTATAATATATGCTCAAACTTTTTAGGAAGTAAAACAGTCACATCTCAATATTGTACTATTTTATAATCAGGCTAAAAGTAAGTTTGTCATATTTTCGCATGCTCATTGCAGAAAAATCTTAGTACATTCGAAAAAACTTATTACAATATGTATGTTTAACCCCGTCTACTTACTTCACATTCACTGTATTCTTCATCTGAACACCGGACAATCCAATCTCCGTTATCTGGCTTTTCCATTGACAGAATTCGTCAAAACATAGAATCCAATGCCCAAATATATTAAACTGAGTCAGGTCTAAAGCGCTTATTCATACATTTCACAAAATTCTACAATAAATTCAAAAAATAACATCTCTTTCATCACACATCTGAACCAAAGCCTAATTTCCTCAAAATAACCAACTTAACCTGGTTTCAACATCAACATTTCATCGTATTTCACGTTCTCTGTATCACAAGCTGATTGGATAATTGAACAGCTGCCGCGCTCGTGTTATTTGTTAGGTACCAACAAAACAAATCGAAAAGCACTTACAGTCGCCGATTTTAACAGCACAAATTCTCTCTTAGGTGAACTCGTTTACAACAATGAATGTTAGGGACAACGAGCTAGAATATACTATGGCACATTATAAACTCGTAAAAGCCTGATGGAGACATATGAATGTGACAATAACGGACTTGGTCAATAGATGCTTGGGCCAAGGTATATAATATACGCGCACGTCTTCTTGAGCCCCTTAATATGTACCCCCACTTATTTGTCAACATTAGTTTAATTAAGAATAAATTATATCAACGAGCGTTGTAGACAAATCGGATAACTAGAAATGTTCTCAAAGAGAGAACCTCAGCAGCAATTATTGCGATGAATGAAATTTCACACCTACGACAAATTTCTCTCGAAACAGCAATATAATTATTCCGATTGAAAATAACTCCGGTAATTACGTACGGATCATTTGGGAACAGATGAATAAAAGAGACTTGAAAGAAATAGTTAAAGTGAAACCCACCCATCAGAAGGAAGCTGTAGGGATGTCCAAGTTTCCTCCTTCACGACTAGTGTATGAGCTATCACCCTTTTACGAGGAAGAACTGCGATGCCAAATGCTACTACCAAACACACAACGCCTCGAAGAATTAACGAAGGAACTAAGAGAGAAAAAGGAAGAAATTGTTGAAAAGCGGGAAGAATTTTACACAACGGATGCAATGACTACAACAGAAAAGATGGGAAGATGCTATGACCTAAGGCAATCGGTGTCAAGGTTTGCGGTGCATGGATTTCACCATTAAGTATGTAAAACGAAAAGTTTTCACGAACCAAGCAACCAGTGTGTGTGTGTGTGTGTGTGTGTGTGTGTGTGTGTGTGTGTGTGTGTGTGTGTGTGTGTGTGTGAATGGCGTGAGGAATTACGTGATAGGTATCATGCCCTACAATGGGGAAAAAGGAACACATTTATTTCAAAACTCAGCACGGAATAAAAATAATAAATGGAATTGGTGAAACTCGCAGTGATGTGGTGAAGGCGATAAAGACATCCAAAAAGTGATTGAACAGTGAAAGTGTAACATATTGACTCCCTCAATATTCTCTATATCAAAAAGTAAAGAGAATGAACCATGCAGGTTTGTGCGCTTTCCCGTATTATTATAGTACATTCTAGCTCTTTGGTTAGAAATCAGGAATGGAAAAACTTTTTCATGTAAAAAGACCTTTAATTTTGAGTAGAAGAATAAATTAGGTAATCCTTCAATTAAAAACAAAATGTTTTGTCTATATAGACGCAACGCGACTCCTAACTCCTTCCGGAGCGTTGAGCGCACTATGGAGTAATCCTCCGTTAACATTTACAATTGAAATGATCATCCTGTACAAAAGCCCTCTAGGGGCCGCTGGGTAGTCGTAGTCACGTCAGTCGCAGTCAAGTCAGGGAATCGGCGGCAGGGAGCGTCTTCGCGCTCGCGTCATCTACCCATCGGCCAGAATTGGGAAGGAATAAGGATAGGGGTAAGGTTTAGAAAGCTTCACAGGGGTTGGACTAGCCCCTGTAAAACAAACTTGTTTTGTCGTAACAAATTTCACTTGAGATTCTATGGGGATTCTATGGGAATCGAACCCGGAACCTTAGATGGGAAGAGGCAAGCAAGTTTCTCCCTGAGTTACGAGAGCATCACTGTTAATTGATAATTTGTAATTATTGCAATACACAATACATAACATATATTTACTATATGTTATAATGCTTTAGTCAGATGTTAAAAACGTTCGTATCCATTTAGTGGACAAGACAGAATGGGCTCGCTTCCGCCATAACATACAACGAACGACATTACGCCGCGCAAGCACGAGCGTAATGGCGTAATGCACTGGTGTTTGTGAAAATGTGTTTGTGAGAACGCCAAGAAGGAGATATACTATTACAATTAAATTTATTCCACAGATAAGGAATGTCACAATATACAAATGATTAGAATCTTGCATTTTGACTTTGAGTATTTAGTACGGTGTGAAGCCGCCATGCGTTGCCATCAGAGCCTCTAGACGTGGTGGCATCGATTCAAAGTGAGCCTGGATATGCTACTGGAGAACACACCTCCACGCGGTGTCTATGCGTGACCACAAGGCATTGACAGTGACTGCAAGAGAGAACGAACAAGTTGCTGACCGATCGTATTCCAGACATGTTCGATGGGCGACCTGTCAGGCGAACATGCAGGCCAGGGAAGCAGTGATACCCGTCGTTCGCTGAAATCTTGAGCATTCATCGCCGCATGCGATCGGGCATTGTCCTGCTGAATTATGGCATGTGGAGCTGTTTGCAGGAGAGGCAGTACATCGAGCTCTAAAACTTCCCAAATGCTGTTTCGATTGTCCTCATTACGTATGATACGAGGCCAGATCGCACATTGTGTACTTGGGTTTTTATTTCTTGGCGATGAGGCCCTGACTTCACGATGGAATATCTCATGGCATTTCGCCTCTTTCTCGGTCATGCCACTAGATGTCGCATAATCGCCAGCACTGCTAAAAACGGTTCGGAACGTATGACTATCTAGCGGCACCACCGAGAAAGACGCGAAATGCAGTGAGATATGCCATCGTAAAGACAGACCCTCAGGAGCCAAGAACTAAAAAGCCAAGTATAGCCAATGACTCCTCAAACCATCACACTTGGAGTTTGTACCCTATGGCGCGAAACAGTGCAGGCTGGCAGATTACGATGACCATTGAAATGTCTAACACGCACTCTGCCATTGCTGAACCAAACATTCGAAGCGGGACTCGTCCGAAAACACTATATTTTACCACTCTGCACACCGGTGAACACATTCACGTACCCTATGCTGTCTGAGGCTTTGGTGTTTTCTGGTCAACGGAATGCTATGCAGTGGTATGCGTGTCACCAGTCCAGCCATCAGCAGCCGGCGTCAAACTGACGACGCAGACATGACTACACCCGATGCAGTGCTCCAATGTCGAGCCAACACTGTGGACGACGCCGTTATGGCCATGTGGACAGATGGTAGCCATCTCGCGCTGCGGCCACATTGTGCTCCAGTACCCGCTTGTTGCTGTGTACGACCCTCCTCTATCCACTGGCTCCACACATGCATCACTGTTTTAGCAGCGTGTCCCGTTCGAGCCGCAATGTCACAGTACGACGAACTCGTTTTTTGAAGTCCGATCATTCTGCCCCGTTCGAACTCACGCAAAAGTTGAAATTGCGACCTTTGGCGTCGGCGAGGCCTACCTGCACTTGCCTGCACATTGTGTGACGACTCTACACCCACTGAGTGGAGTGTAACACTGACTTGTCCCACAAAGGAGGGAGCTGCTAGGCAAACCTCTTCTATCCACTGGTTCCACACACACATCACTGTCGTAGCAGCACGTCGCGCGCGTCGATTCGCAATGGCACAGTACAACAAACCCGCTTTTTTGGAGATCGATCATTTTGCCGCTATCAAACTCCGATGCCAATTTTTCTCCCTTTGGCGTCAGCGAGGCATACCGGCACTTGCTTGCACGTTTCCACGACATTTGACGGCTCTGCACCGACAGAGTGTGGCATAACACTGTCTTGACCAGTCATACAAAAGAGGGTGCTGACAGGCAAACGTGCACGCCTTCTCTATCTACAAGTTAGTAACTTCTTATGGATACAAGTGGCGGCTGGTGCCCCAACAGACTGGTGGTTGCACCTCCCTCGAATGGCGGAAATGTAGTTTCCAAAAATCAAAATACGAATATATAACAAAAATGTAAGCAATTCAAATTAATTAAAAGTAAGTTAAATAAAAGTCTGTTTTGAAACATTACTTCGAAAATTTTACTACCCTGGTATATTTTGTAATACAGATCCTTCCACTCACACACTCACGCACGCATTCCTACCAGCGCTCTTCATGCTGGCTACTGCAAGTCGAAATATTATCTAACGATAAAGGGACTTTCTTATAGAACGGCCAACTTTACGCAAAGAATTCATCAATGATACATTTTAAATCAATAAATCTAATATCAAATAAAAAAAGTCTCTAAAATTCATAAATATTGCATTAAATAAGCATAAATCAATAACTGAATGAACTTGTGTACTTTCAATAACAAGCGAAATTCATAAAATAACGTTGCAGCGAGACCGACGAAGCCAGAATATTAGGATTCCCTGGAGACTCCCTGAGTCACCGCGCAGCGCTAGACACCCGTCTAGTTGCCCAACCAAAAAGGCCTGTTTGCCGTGTTAAATAAATATATCGATATTACAGCAATATCTTCAATATTGAATGTCATTAAAAGAAAAATGTGTATTCTTAAAATATTATGAGATCTTATTCGATTATTTGGGGATTTGTGCAACTGTGCGACCTAACCACGAACCGCCACTGATGGATACACTGTTCTACACATCCACTGATTTGTCACTGATTCTGACACATCCTTCTATGTGTTGCAATTTTCTCAAACATCAGAACACTTATTACCAGGGGCGCCCGTAAGAAACAACAGGTCCGGGGCAGTAGATCCACACATGCCCCATATTTTAACTAATATTTCGGCTCCTTAATTCATAAATTGATTTTTTCTCAATACAACAATAATACCCTACAGCGATTACTTTGAATTAAAAGTAAGTATATTGCTTGTTTTAAATGAAAACATCATTTATCCCTCTTTTTGTTACCAGAGCCCGGAAATAAATTTTTTCTGACGAAAATACGCCGTTTTCCGGCACACGAACACAATAGTTTCTCTTCATACGAAGTAAGAGAGAGAAAGGGAAAACCAAAGTGCCCATTTCGTTGGTACCTGGGGCAGGTGGCCTCGGCTATTATTCGCGCACGTTTTCTTAATCTCTAATTAAGTGAGATACGAGGGCAGTGTGGGGTTTGATGATTTTGCCCTCAGGACGTTTGTATCAAATATGTAGCTAGTTTTTTGATGCAAAATAGTTTCTATTACACGGGAGAGAACATTTTTATCAAATTTTTCAAAAACATTGTTATCATTTATCCTTAATTTAATTGATAATGATAACTAGCCCTTCAAGGGCCCGAGTTTAAAAAATATATTTGCCCCACCTTCCCCAAAAAATTGCCAAACAAAAAAAAATGTGCTGAGAACTAATTGAAAGAAAATTAATTAATCATAATCACAAACTTCAAAATTGACATCTTTGGACTTTAGATTTGACGAACTTATCTGTAACGTTGCCCAGGTTAACTTTAAATGGGTAAGTAACTGTACTCTCTATGAGCAATATGCGTAAGTTTTACTTTTAATATTTAGAGGGACGTTGGGGAGGGATCACCGCATTTGACATTTGATTCCTTTGACTTCAACTTTCCTTTATGTTCTAATGAAATGTTTCAAATCACTTATAATGAAACCCAGAATAGGGCCCCCAAAACTTTCAATGAAGCAGTATACATATGGGACCCTGAGATTTCAAATGACAAATTTAGATAACATTTTTCTCATAGTAAAATATTTAATTCAAGCTTTATACTAGGCGATATATGGTAATAAATCGCTTTCAGAAAACGCCTTTTAAGTGTGTTAGACAAAAATAAAAAAATGCTTTTGAGAGCCCCTTTTGTCCGGAGGCCCCAGGTAAATGCACCTGCCGGGTCGGCGGTAGTTACGCCACTGATTCAACTAATGTTAGTAAAGGTGTGGAAGTCGATATTCTGGGGCTCAAGAAAACTTGCGCGTATAATACCCTCCGTTCTGGACGCCTGTGCGAAGGACATGGCGAGGCTCCGGTTTTGGCCTACGCAATTATTATCATAAAGCATATCATAAAGCATTCTTGAGTCTGTTGAAATCAAAATTTCGAACGAATTTAAGCGAAAGAACCTTGGTAAAGAGCACTGTTAATTTGATATTTCGACGCTTAGCTACGCGCGTCGAAGCAGGATCCATAGGGCAGGGGGACATGGGGTCACATTAAAAAATAATGTTGTGTAGTATCGTATATACACAACGAAAGTAATATACAAGTTTGTATACTTGTACAATACAATAACAAGTAAGTTTATTATTTAACAAAAATCTTTGTCCTCCCCTCATCCCAGATGATCGGCTGGAACCGCCCCTGCGTCGAAGTTGGGTGATATGGCTCCAGCCTTCGATCTCCGTGATTATTATAAACTACCCTTGAACCTTGTCATTCGAACTAAGTAAACAGAATGCCGTCCTTCCCCAATTTGTTCTTCACTTTCTCTTATGGATATCGCAAAGTCGGAATGGACTCGTAACAATAAGGGATAGAACATCTTTTGTATAACTACCGAATAAATGCATATAAGTGAATATGTGTGAAAATAGAATTGGACCAAAGGGAGACGAGCAACCAACCGATGAGCCCAAGTAAACTATGTGCCAAGGTCTGCCGCGAAATTTAAACATAGAAATGAGAACTAGGAAGAAGTTTATTTGAATTTGTTTATCTACATGCTGCCTTGTGCTATTGAGAATTGCATATGTGGTTACATTCGAAGAGGTAAATATTAGATTGATTTGATATTGTAATTATAAAGTATTTTAATAGCATTTTATGAGATGAAGGAAGCGCCAGGAGTTTATCTTTTGTCCTTTCAGCTTTGAAGTTTGGTTTAAAAAAGTTAAAGTTGCTTTGTACTAAAGAGAGAAGTGATAAGGTTCCGGATTTTATTGACAAGTCATTTATTTTTTCCATACCCACAGATGAATTTTACAATTTCCAGTATAATCCGTGCATTGTAGTGTAGAAAAATGTAAAAGTCTCATTTGCGCCTCTTTTACCAAAAGGTGATATTTTTATATTTATTGATTTACTTATATTATTTATTTATTTATTTATTTATTTATTTATTTATTTATTTATTTATTTATTTATTTATTT
>BOPP01000180.1:1199779-1223603 GCA_017312745.1 Gryllus bimaculatus
TAACAATTTCATAAATGCGTAACATTTTAAAAATAAAGTTTCGGTTCAGAAAAAATGATATGAATATTTTCGTTCAAATGGGTTAATACAAACGCTCTAGTGATATTTTAAAATTGCAGCTCTGTCAAATTAATTAATGTGCTAGAAAACCTTTTTTTGATAGGGTTCTTCAAAATAAGTTAAACAAATAGCTCATAAAATATTTCGTAAAGTAATGATCGGTTAATAATGAATGCAAATATTATTTTTGAAACGTTAAATTTCCTTATCTGATTTCCCAGCACACGCACATGTCCTCCAGCCCTACTCCATCTGGCATCGCGGTTTTTGCAAGCAGAATTCCAAGGAAGATAAGACATGGGATGCCTCCGCCGCAGAATCGCTTCCTCGTTGGGCCGGAGGAAGCGGTTGGCGGCGGACTGGCGCCCTGTTTGCCTTCGTCAGCTGCGGCTACCCGCTTCCGACACGAGCACGGCGCGGGCCAAAGACCCACTGCCCCAAACCATGGCTCGGGGACCTTAGGAGTCTCCATGGAGAAACGAGTGCTGTTAGACGAGAAGTTGGCCGGGGTTTTTTAACGATTTTTTCGTACTTTTGGAGACAAAATTGAGGAATAATGAGGGACACTTCACTCTCATGTTGTAACAGTTACTGAGCTACTGCTCTATTAATGGCCGCTTCCAAGTGCACTTCCAAAGGTCTTGACTCCTCAAAACCATGGTCCGGGAGCCTTGGGAAACTCCTTGGAAAACACATGTGGCTGGACGAGGAGTTCGCCGGAGTTTTATTTTTTCGCGAATTTTTCATGATTTTGGAGATAAAATTGACGAAAAATAAGGAAGGGCACTTCACTCTCGCGTTTTCTGTGCCACTGATATACTAATGTTAATTCCCAAGTGCACTTCCAAAGAGCTCCATTGCCCAAAACCACAATACGAAGAACTTGGGAGGCTTCAAGTTCTCGTTATCGGAATTTGAAATGACACGTGCGGCTAGGCGCAGTGTTCTGCCTCGCGCCTCGAGCGGACCGTGGAGTGGAATGGGGAAGTCCCGAGAAAGATGGGATGCGGTTTATTGCAATGATAATGCATTATAATAATTAGTGGTACGATAAAGTAAAATATGTTTTTATTCAGAAGTGAGAAAATTTAGTTTTCGATATGACAACCATGCAAACAAAAGCGAAAAAGTTAATGATCGCTAATATAGCTGAATTAAATATTTTTTGACATAGAAAAAGGGTTTCATCCAGGACATGCGTTGCATGCTAAAACTTCAATTTTTACTTTCCCGTATACGTATGTATATACGGAGTAATATACGTAGTTTAGGGAAAGTTATATCACGCTGCGGAAAATCGATTTCGAGATTTCAAAAGAAATGCACGGTTTGGGGTCCCTTCATGTCGAAAAGGTGTTTTTTTTTTAAGTCCGTCTGTGTGTCTGTTTGTCTACCTGCTCATCCATCTGTGAACATTACTAGGGCATAAACAATACATAAGATTTTTTCCAAATTGAAGAAACCCTTGCCCACCTGGCTCGAGTCGAAGCTTTGAGATTTTGAAAACCACACTTTAAAATTTGAGGGTTATTCAGATGAAACCACTGGGGCATCTGCAAAATTTTCTGAAAAACGGCTCCAAATTTTTTCTTTAAATTTCTTGTAAGAATATAGAAAAATACGTTTATAAAGGTGGTATAGGTCCGTTTTTCACGGTTAACCTTGAATTTTTGAAAATTGTAAAAGTTTGAATATTTTTCGACTTTTTCTACAACTACAAAATTGAAGATAGAGGTTTTTCCTTCATATAAAATTTGTTTTCCACAGTGGGTTCTTTCATTAAGATCTTGTACATTTTTTGAATCTTTAAGTAGTTTTCGCGCAAAATTGAGTGCAATATTTGCAATTTTAAAAAGAAATTCCAAATCAAGATTTTTACATAAACGGCTCAAAATTTTTTCTGTAAACTTTTGGTAGGAAAGTGCTAAATTCACTATATAAGATGACATAAACGCCATATTGCTCTATTCTTTTGTTTTAATAAAAAAATGTATCTTTTTAGCTTGTCTTTCACGTCGTTAATATTTACAGTAGCGGCAATTTGTTCACATTATTATATTTATGGGAAAACTTCACAGAAAAGTCAACCGTTTTCTGAGAAAACTGAATCAAAATTTCGCTAGTTCAAATTTTCCGTAACGCTATAATGTCATTTTCTCAAAAACGTCTCCAAAGTTTTTCTTTAAACGTTTCGACCGGATAGGGCTAATTGCACTCTTAAATATGAAGTAAAGTTCATTTTAAGGTATTTTTTGTTTTATTTCAAAATAACACAAATGTAATTTATTTGAAATATTTCTCATGCCGTTAATATGCACACATCCAGCAATTTGTAAACACTATTGTATTTGTGAATTAATGTGCTTCATACGACTTCTAATGAAGTTTTTCTAAAACTCAAAATTTTCTGTGAAAAATACTTTCAAATTTCGAATTTATAGTGCGTTTGAACGCCTTTTTCTTTAAAAAAGCTCCAAAGTATTAAAAGAAAGTAGCCATTTAGGACAAAGATTTACTGTTCTTTAAAATACTTAAAATAATATTTCCACGCTACTACTAGGAAACGAAAAATTAAGAAATAAAAAAACGTTCTTTGGGTGGCGACAGAAGGTACCTGGCAAGAGTACGTGTAAAGTCTGAATAGCTAGCCAAGACCAAAGAAAATACAAAAAATATACGGGAAAGTCTGCGCCATTCTGTGACACCACTAGATGACTCTGGAATTAAAAATGAGACGATGCGCTAGTGTTCACTTAAATCTGTGAAAGAAACAAAGGTAAAAAGAATTTCAACTGACCACATTAGTTACTATATATCTTAATGTGTCAATAAGTGATTTCTATACTGGAATAAAAATAAAATTAAAGGCTATCTAAAAATAGTGTATGACACACGGAGTTGAAATGATTTTATTTTACTCATACGATTTGGCCTATAGACCTCCTGTCGCAACCCTTCTTACTCGCGAAATAAATTATCACTTTTATCACTCGAATCATGAATTACTATAACTATCGAGTGTCAATCTTACTTTTCATACACTTCATGTTTACCGCTAGATTTATGACCCCAAATATATCTTTTCACACTTTTCGCAGTAGAAACCATTTTTTTGTATCCATTGCTAAAATTAATAATTATATTTAACTCTGGGCTTCTAAGAGTTTTTCCCAGTGCACATAACACAAAACTAGTGGAAATGCGCGGCATAACAAAACTGTTCCTGCTCTTTGTGTTATTGCCCAACAACTACTCGCATGCTTAAAAAATCGTGACATCATTTAAAGATCTACAATTGAATTAATATATGCAAAAATCATCAAAGCCTCAACACTAAATATGATTGAAAAACGGATTGTAAAGTTGGAAAATATCTTAAAATTTCGAGCAGCAAGGATGCAAGAAAATTATGTATGTGTTGGATGTTGCAGTAGGAAAGTTCGAAAAGGTCTACGACTTCAGTATATAGAAAATAAAAAATCCGAAAACACTGGTTTTGATGTCGTTCTGTATTACAATATCGCGAAGACTATTGAAATAAGGAAGGTTTACATTCTGGAATAACACATCCATTATTCACACTCAATTTGGACATCATCTTTTTGAAAATATAATGAAAATGTATTATATTGACCAAGATCTGTACATGTACTCTGCAGGACGGCCAAGAAATCATGCTGAACTCCTAATCTTATAAACGTAATGCACTACAAAATTATAACCACTGAATTTTGTAGTGAAAGGACATATGTGTTTTGCGATGGCCAGACATTGCATTCACGTACTCTCAAAAATAGTTTTTTGAATGAATCACTTTTCGAACCTAAAACAACTCGATACATTATCTTCTCTAACAACAACTTTGCACTCAAATGTTCTCCCGAAGAGCAAATGTGGAACGCGTTCAATATGTCAATTACAACTCACGCCATTGAATATTGAAGTAACGGTGATAGTGTTCATTCTATTAATTTTATGATTTTATAATAATTTTGTTTTTATAGTACAAACCGATTAATAATAGCAAGATTAAAATCATCTGGAACACATTTTCATTTGAAGTAAATGCCACGAACTTTGTTTGGATGTAAAGCTCAAAGTTCTTTTTAAATAAAAACTCTTACTGTTTAAATGTATTTTTGCAACTTTCTAAATGTCAGAGGTTTTAATGAAAATCGTAACTATACCATTCTTAAAAGAACTTTCTTCTGCGAGTAAAAACAATCGAGAAACAATTCTCAGTCATTTTCAAGAAAATGATGAACATGTTATACAATAGATGGTTCATGTAAAGTACTTCCAAAAATTAAAATGTCTTAAATATCTCTGAAACGGCACAGCTACATCTTACGTCTGATGTATTTGCCAAGTTTTTGTATTTACCAAGCTCAAAAGTTTCTAATCTGACGGAGGTACGCGTAACACATCTATTAATATATAAAAATCGATTTTCGGAAACAAAATTGCATGTGTTTCTCTCCACCTGCACCAATCATAACCATCTTTGGCACATCACTAAAGAAATCTAATTCTGACATGTACGAAGTTATAGCTGAAAAGAATCATTAAATTTTTTGTGATATATATTTAAGGTCATATTGGTTAGGCGATTCCAGTACTTTTCCGTCCTAAAACTATACAGACAGAAGAAATAGAAAAAAAGGAAGTTCAAAGTCTTTGTTTATTTTGTGGTATTTTAGGCAGGTTGTAGGAAGTATGTGGGTAACCTCGTATTTCCTTTGCATCTAGTTTTTACGTTTTTTGATGTAAAAGAAATAAAAACCACAAGGGGAAATGGATGTGTGATAAATTACAGCGGATGTAACAGACTGGAATCCTGGCATAGGCGTCTCCGGAAAATAAAATTTGAGGACAATATGAAAGGAAGTCACTTAAATGCACATCAACGGAATTTTAATTGTTAGCCACACTATATTTATTGAAGTTATAAAGGTGCACGCGGTCGATTAGGTTTTGTATTTTTCTAGTTCCTAGATATCTAACAAAACTTTTGACATGGTCGGAGGGTGCGGTTGTTTTCAATTTCTGTGCACATTCTAGACGAGTAGTATTAACTAGTGGTCTATAGGAGCATAAATGCTGCTGAACAAAACTACAGAAGTAACACGAGAACTATAAATGCTGCACAAAAACTACAAATAAAATACTCTCATATAATACTGCAACAAACTAAATATTCTAACAGAAACAATCTTCACGAATTCTTGCAAAAAAGAGTACAGTATATTTATAAATTACAACAGTTCCTTACATATCAAGAATGTAAAAAGTTGATATATCCGTTTCATATTGTCGCAACAGATCAATAAGAAATTTTTAATGGCAGGCAGCCTGCTCCTTTGAGGCTCTCCATGACGAAAGCTATGTCGTAAGCAGTGATTCACTGAGTATAAGAACATAGTTGGCACGCTTAATATGAGAAAAGGCGGAATAAAGTAATCCTGTTCAGCGCGTTGCTAGCTCAACGCGCTCCTTCGCTATTAATGTAATTTTCAGCACAAAGCTTATTCGCGACTTCAAATGTATGAAACTACACGCGTGCTCTAACGTTACTGGGAAATCACATTCTGAGCAACAAACGCGTAGAAATTATTTATCTGTTGTAGCTTCAACCATTTGTCGTGCATTATTAGATATAAGCGATTCAAATCTCACGGTATTTGACACACAAACGTTCGGCCGGCCACTACTATAACGAGTGGAGAGACCTTACGTCAAAGATTTCACCTGACATTTTCATTGACTTCGTCTCCTTCAGAGTCAGTTTGACAGAGTACTAAATATTCAGTTAGGGTTATGTAGTAATAATTACAAGATAATTGTATACTATGCAGTTTCTGCGAGTCCATGAATAACGAAAAGTGAAATCTTCTGAATGTCCATGAGTCTCTAGAGAAAGGTTTCGAATTAGCAGTTCAAACTATTTCTAAATCGTTAAAAAATAACAATTTAAAACAAAATCACTGACTGTACCTATATTTAAATTTTAAAAATTAATATAAATTAAATATGTAAACGGTATCTTTATTGATGTTGATATTAAAATCGAACTAGCCTAAAAATCTGTAGAAGTAATTGGACATTTCAAAAGAACTTATAGTACCTGCTATTCCATATTTGAACTCTGTTGTAATTATAGTTAGGAATGTTATAGTAAATGTTTGGAATTAATATAAACTTATATTATTAAATGAAGCATTCATACGTTTGCTAATTATCTCTGAGACTATTTTGTTACGAGTATATGTTTTTATTTTAGATATATTTGATTATACGACATAGCCCAAACGCATCGCAGCCCAGATCACTATGATAAATCTCAAAAAGTACTTGAAGAAACTAAGTACACTCTATGTTCGTTAATTGCGTAGAAGTAACAAATCAGACTAATAGACATAACTCTTATCGAAGTAAATGCAACACAATAATGCAAACAATATATTATTTGTTAGCACTACTTATTGTATCACAAATTCTCTGGAAGTGCACAAAAACGGGAGAGACATACATGTGAAAGTGTGAATAATATTGGTAATATGAATTTCAAAGAAACATAGATACCTCACAACAATGTTCTGAAAAGAAATTAAATTGAGTAATGATTATAATTAGCAATGGTAGAATTTAGCCCTTTATTTTTTTAAATCGCTATAGCATTATAGAAATTGAGATTTAGCCGTTGAGAATATTATTATTAAGGGAGGAGTCTTTGAGATAATAAATATTCTGATGTTTTGGGGATATTCCCCTTTAAAATCAGGAAATAAGGGAAACTAGTTATTATTTTGCAGTTTGTGAACTTTAACAAAATATAAAAGCGTAAGAAGCATAAAAAGTTACGCGTGCACCGTAGGCTTAATTAGGGCGGCCTTTCTCTTCTTCTCGTGGCCTTCTCTGTATAGCGAACTGAGGAAGCTGAGACCACTTGAGATGACCCTGAGCGCTCAGGTTCAGTACTTTAAAATTTCTTCTTATTATTTTTTAATTTATTTCCTCAGTTAAATCTTAATTATAATTTAATAAACACTGCCACTTAAATGATATGTTTTCAAACATAGTCGTGTTGTTGCCCATGTCGCATCCCTTAGAGACCAATCACGAAGGAAACCATAAATTGCAATTATTTCGCAGATTCACGACCACTTCGCACGTTGAATGTTTTTTCGAATTTTGCGATCGATTTCGCACTTTATCGCGATTGAAAACGTTCAGAAATATACTGCACCGACCGTCAAACATACAATTACTATTTTTTCAGCGTTTGGTAACATTTAGCATTTATATCAGTTGATAAAATCTACGATCTCTAATTATAATTTAGACAGATATTGTAAGATCAAAAATTTCCAGTAGTACAGATTTTTATTTTTTAAATACGCATGTTGGAAGCAGTTTTGTTTTGAACATTACTATAAGATATTTAATATTACTACAAGGCTCATCCAAAAAGTAAGTTTCCTTAACGAAAAGAATTCATAATTTCACGGAAAAAGTTATTGTAGCAGATGTAGCTCATGCTGCATATGTTCACACAATCTTCACCAGAAACTATACATCTGACATACCATGGGATCAATATTTGTATCCTTGTGTTGTAAAAGCTTGCCGCCTGGCTAAGGTGCATAGTATACATGATCTAACCCCTCCAAGCGAAACTGCTGTAGTAGATATTTTGTGAGCCGAGTCGCGTGTGATCCACTCTACAGCCTGGTTTTCGCTCCCCAGAGAGATCCATATTTTCTTCCACTCGAGAAATTTCTGTCCGGTCACAATTTCACTTATCACGAGAGCGACGCTAAGTTGTGAATGGTGGTTAATCACTGGTGCCTATCCCACGTTCTCCGTCACAGAGATACAAATCTTTAAGACACGGTGTGAAAAATGCCATAATTTTAGTGGTCTTTATGTAGAATAATAGCGCAACATATCCTGTATCTGCTACAATAAAGTTTTTATATGATATTGTGTTTTCGTTTTGTTGACGGCATAGCAAAACTTACTTTCTGGATCTGCCTCGTATTTGGGAGATGACCAAAACGTTTTCCGCTCTCGAATGGATCGCATATTCTCAGAGTATGAAAAATGTTCTTAGATAACCGTTTAATGTCTGTGTATTAAATTTAACTTATAAACGACAAGGCTGTGTCATACATGACGCCTATCGCAGTTCTTTCCGCGCATAGGCGTCATTTCGCATTGGTTGTGGCTCTACCCTTAATTACCCTTCTAGTCATTATTCAACCACCCTCTATAGTTGTGTCACTCTGAGTTCACTGAATTACCAGTAGTGTTAAGATTAAGTTAGTGTGTGTCATATGTGACACAGTTGTGTTGTTTATGTTACAAATATTTCAGGCTATCCAAAAATGAATTCGCGTTTTCAAATGGACCAAGAATTTCGAAATGAGCTTCTGAGACAATCAGAAGAATTAGATGTAGTTGACAATAGTGCAAGTGACTCGGGAAGTGAAACTGAAGGCGCCGTTTTATCGGATGACGATTATAAAGGGGGCGACGCCTTTTTGGGCGGAAACGACGATGATGAAGGTATGGTTTTTGATTTAGATGGTAGAAATTAGATTCTGGGTAAAGATAATGAATTCATGAAGACGGATACTCCTTTATATAAAAAATCCTCCAAAGAGGAACCTTGCCATCCACCTTCCTGGACCAAAATGGAGAACCAAAAACATGACCAAAGCTGTCGAAGTTTTTGAACTATTTTTTTCTGAAGAAATGATTGAGTATATTGTTGTTCACATTAACGAAGAGATTGAAAGATGTACTCCGAAGTGTACAACAAAACAACGGTACTTGTCAAATACTGAGACTACGGAAGTTAAAAAGCCTTCTTTGGCTTAACGCTGATAGCTGGAGTTCTTCAGAACTCAAACTTAACAACAGGAGATATATTTTAACGCATATTTGGCCCACCTGTATTCAAGTGTGGAATGTCTGAAAAAAGTTTTGATTTTGTGAGAGATTTTGATATTGCGAGGGGTGTACTGATTGTTTTTGTGAAAAATGTTGCCTGTTATGTTACCTTTTTAATTTATCCTGCAAATACATTTTATTGATGCAAACATTTTTGTGATTTTTTTATTGATTGGCATAATATACATTCTTCTTAATGTGAGGGGACATATTCTGAGAATTAGAGACAGTTAATCCATTAAAATACCGAAGAGAAGCAATAGGTGTCGTATATGACACAGTCTTGTCATAATTGTCACTCAGAGGGGCCTTGTTGTTCGAAGATTAAGAATGTAATGAAGATGCATGTAGACATACTCACGTGCTCACCTCGAGTGTTTGACCTGGACCCTGCTCATTAATATTCGCCTTTTACTGATACTTCTGATATGTACGAGGCCATTCTTATATTGTACTTATCTCTCTTTGTTTTCCTTTTACATTCATTTTGATGGCCGTCGTGAAATCTTGGACACAGCGTTTTGTAACTGAATACACGACATGTACTTCGCTGTTTGCAGGCTATGAAGATGGCGCCGATATTAGAGAGCATTCATTTGAAAAATACAAAGGACACTCAGTATTGACTTAAATACAATTTTACCGAAGATAATTTGGAACTATGTGATTCATGTATTTGCAACATATCATTTGGAAGCGACTGATCATAATATTTTTTACGTTGTAAGTATTCATGAATAAAATAAAGCTTGAAGAATAGAGGAACAATTTGTTTCTTAGACACAGCATAAAATAAATAACGAATAAATGTAAATAGGTAAGTAATCATTAACTTTTTTGAAGAAAAAATGAATGACATTATGTGAATGATTGAAGTGAGTCAGATATTTTTTTTATTTAAGGTCGCTTTTCAACAGCTTATTATTTACGGAAATTCATCCATTTTACTTCCCTGAATTTTAAAATAAGAGCTCAAATATCTATATTATTAATGTTGAGGTATACGTAAAAGTAGCGTATACCTGTATACCCCAGTTTTAGGGATATCAGATATATAGATTGTCTATGATTTTCTTTATACGTCTCCAAACTTTTATTACTATGTAGTGGAATTTGAATTCACAATAATAATATAAAAATCGCCGTGCACTGGGTACATTTTGCTCGTCAATGAAGTTAGATTATTTTGTCCTTATAAGGCAAGCCACTGTTACCAGATTATTTGCTTTCAAGCGTTTCAAAAGTATTTTTGAGATTGAATGTAGGGAAAATAATTAAGAAGATTCAGTAGAGTGAGTATTCTTAATTGAATTGGTTATTCAATGGAGTGAATCAATGTTTGACACTTTAAATGATATACGTATGGTTAAGAGAAGGACTACTAAGAAACGTTTCAAATGAATATAGTGAAAACAAAACAAATTTTTTTGGTGAATCTTATACACCTAATTCAAGTAATGGAAAACAGACAAAAATAATAATCGTTTAAATTTGTTCTAAATTTTTCTCAATATATGTAAAGAAAATTGTTTTGAAACCCTAGAGAATCTATCAATCAGTTCTTTTGTGAAAGTTATAAAGTGAGACAAGATGCACTTCTTTCTGGTCTGTAATGTAACAGCGTACCTACTCATAATGTAAATGTTATGATCAAAAGAAATAATTTATTGAGTCACATAGTTTAAAGACTGATGCTTTACTTCTATGTTGTTTTATAACTTTCTTATATGTTGTCTTTCAACTGCGTGCTCATTAGCAATCCTGAAATTGCTAAAGCAAATATTTGTTTTTAACGTTTTTTAAAAATTAATAAAACGCTCTAAATCTGATATCAGTTTACTTTCATTACATAATTTCAAAACACTTTCTGAAAACCTTTTATTTTTAAGATGCAGTATTGCTGCAGTACGACAACACCATCTATGTAAAAAGGGCGTACACAAAACATGCCTGGCTGTAACCTTCCGACGATTGATTGTTATTTCGTGTTTCCGCGAGTATCAACTGCTCTGGTAATAGACAACGTACGTGTAGTGTATCTTCTTGTCACTGGAGGTGGCGATGTTCTTCCCTAGGTGGATGCCGAGATCAGACGCTGACCCACACGTCGGATTGCGTAGTTTCCCGAACCGGGTTTCTCCCTCCAGCGCGGCACCGGCCCGGTGGGGTCAAGCTCCAAGCGCGCGAATGCTTCCCCGATTTGTGTCGCAGAGCAGTGCATGTAAGTGTAAGTGTGTCTGAGTGAGGGTGAGGATAGGAGAAGGGCGATGAAGGAAAGATGGCGCGCGGTCCGTGGCCGATTGTTAGGGTACTGCTCCAGCATTCGCCTGGTGTTGATCGGAGAAACCACGGAAAACACTGCCGTTGAGAGCAGCCGGCATCTAGAATACTACTCCGGACAACCGCTGAATTCGACCGAGATATGTAGCTAATGTAAAAAATCCTGCCACCGTCGACATTCCAACCGTAGAACCCAACCCAATGTAGTGGTAGTGGTTCCAATGTAGTGGCTGTAGTGGCATCTGTTGATGACCTGAGCCAAGTTGTAGGCATTAAAATATTTCAAACCGTAGTGTCTCAAAGAATGAAAATCCCCTCCACCGTTTTTTGCAGAGACTTCCTTAATTTTGTATGCGCGCAGAAATTCGCAGTATTAAGCAGTCAATGGCAACGTGAGAGGGTTAGAAGACTTCATTTGATACACAGGATTTCGTAAAAAATACAAAAACAATGAAACAGTTTATATTTTCACTGAAAAAAAATCAAATAAACGAAATATCGTTCAGGAAACTGCACGGCGTTCGGATACTCTACTGTGGTTGGCGGGTTGCAGCTCATATCACAGATTAGAATCCATATTTCTGATTTCGTATGCGCACAAACATCGAAAGAAAACAATGCAGCCTGCGAACATGAGAGAGATGTCCGTGGTTTCGTTAGATGCCAAGGAACTCGGTAAAACTCCAAGAACAAATATATTACTAATTTCCAATGCGCATAGAAATTGAAAGGAAACTATGCAGCCTCTGGCCATGCTACAGATGTCTATGGTTTCGTTAGATACCCAGAAAACAATGGAAAAGTTTCGATTTTGATTGACAAATAAAAATATTAACATATACTGTCAACGTGTTGAGTGAGAGCAAGAACACGACAAGGATGAGGAAGGAAAGATCGCAGGGTCACGTTGTTGATCCTCGTGTCTCGTGAAGAGTTTGAACCGTAAGATTGATAGCAGGAAAAAAAAGAGAAAATTTATCTTAATAGCAGATTCTTCAATGAGCTTCAATAAGCTTCAACGTATAATGATGGTTATTATTCGTGGGTTTATGTTTTCGACGTAAAAACGAGTAACTTCATTTCTATGAGTGAATAATAGCCATTATTCGCGAGTAGAAGTCTACACTTTCTCTACGACTTTGAAGTTTTTGACAGTAGTTTCATAATTGTTTTTGCCCTCTATAATTGGTATTGTCAACACTAGCCAGTGTAGATTTTATAATATAGCGCCTACGTTCACAATTTCACAATTATGGATTTCATCTCACTGGTAGTGTCCCCGTATCGTGTTCCCACATTTTGTAAGGAAGTACATTATCTTTTTCTCTATAATAGTCGACTATAATAGCAAATAGTCCTTCTTCAATTTATCTGGTAATAATGGAAACGATGTGGAATTCGTCACTTCAAAAATTTCAGGTAGCGTTTATAGTTCATAACACATTGCACATCTCATTTTTACTTTCCCGTAAACGTACATATATTCGAAGTAGTATAAATAGTAGAGGGAAAGTTATGTAATGCTGCGGTTATTCGATTTCGAGATTTCATTGGAAAACCCAAAATGAAGAAACCCGTGTCAATCTGTCTCGAATCAAAACTTTGATATTTTAAAAACCCTTTTCAAAATTTGGGGTTCTTTACATGAAGCCCCGGAATATTTTCACAAAAATGGCTCCAAATTTTTCCTTGTAACATTTCGAACAGCTCTTTAATATGACGTAAAGTTCATTTCGGTGAATTTTCTTTTGTTTTTTCAAAAATTATACAAATGTAAATATTTTGAAGATATCTCATGCCGTTGGTATGCACATTTTCAGCTATTTGTAAACACTATTGAATTTGTAAGTTAATGTACTTAAAACGCCTTCAAATGAAGCTTTTCGAAAAGTCAAGACCTTTCTGTGAAAAAGATCTTTAATTTTCAAATTTACAGTATCGCGGTAACGCCAGTTTTCTTAAAAAAGGCTCCAAATTTTCCTAAGATAATTTCCATTTAGGACAAGGTTTTAGGACAATGTTTTATTGTTTTTTTAGTAATCTTAAAATAATATTTCCGCTCTACAATTAGGAAACCGAAAAATTAAGAAAATGTAAAACAAAGTACTTTGGGCGGCGATAGATGGCAGCAGGCAAGAATATGTGGCAAGTTCGTATAGCTAACCAAGACCAAAGAAAATTGAAAACTAATACGGAAAAGCCTGTGTTATTCAATAGCACCACTAGTTACATTTTTTCTATTGTCACTGATTTCATTCCTTTTGTATTACTCGCGCACCGTTTCTTGAACGATGGATTAAAGAAATGCGGGTAGAGTGGGGGTATTAGTTTCGAAATAGGCCACTAGATTTTATGAAGAATGCCAATCTCTGGAGAATCAGTTAAGCCTTCGCAACTTTTTCAATAATTTGCGTTCTAACTTTCTCAGAAGTTCGAGGTATCTCCAGTGATAACTCTTCGACTGTTTCGTAATTTCTTTAGATTTTTTGGAGAAAATCATCAACAGTAGTTTTATCTTCAACAGAAAATAGTGTCTATTTCGTGCCAGTGAAGATGTGTTTGTAATGTTGTCATCTGTGCTAGCTGCGAGCTTTTGCCTTCAACTGTTTCTTGTGCCAGAAAAGGGGAAGCAAGGTCATCGTTGAAGAAAAGTTGCGCGAGTAATATTAAATGAGCAGTGAGAAGTGCAATGAGACATATAAACTATGTGCACATTAAACAGCGAAATCTTTCACTTGTTTATCGCGATACATAAGCGATATGTAAAGAGAAAGCAATTCTGCAAGTGAATGCTGAACATTCTAGGAACGTAACGTGGATTCAAAATTGGAATTCTTTCATGAATTCAATTGGACTCCATTCGTCCACTAAATATTCATCAGGAATACATGCATTACGAGTATTAAATGGTTGAACAGAAATTAATTTAAGTTGTGTCAAAATAGATCGAAAATTTGCTGGTAATTTTAGAAAACGTCATTCAGGGAAAGTCTTGCGTTGAAAGGAATGCGGTCATCGCAATAAATAGTGGTGAGGAGAAAATGCGAGAGCAGCGGCGACGTTGGAAACGAACCACTAAAACGGGGCAAGACGAGTACTCAGATAATCAGTGGTGTGTTCAGCGACCGACGACCACCCAAACTTCTACGGATCATGAGTAGATGCCATTGGAAGGCAATCCTGAAAGAGGCTGATAATGCGAAGATACTCGATAGCGTGTCAGAATCGTCAGAAGAGTATATTCAGTAATGCCATAGTAATGGCATACCATGTCATTATACTCCAATGAGGAAATCTCACTAGAAGATGTCTAAAATTATTTTTCTTACCGCTATTGTAACTATTATTTCGCACTAGTTGAAATTATTATTGACAATGAAATAAATTTACTTATTTATCATCATTACTTTATTATTATTATTAATATTATTATAATTATTAATATATTATTATTACTTTTGTACAAATGGTAGAAATCTACGTAAGGTTGAGTGATCGGCAAACATATGCAAGTTCGTGGTGAGTGTATTGAATGCCACTGGCCAGACAATGGAGCATTTAAAAAAAATTGTTTTAGTTATCTAAGACATGTTGTTCTTTTATCTGTATTATTTTGTTTTTATTTTATAATGCTCTCATTAAAAATATAGGTTCCAACTTAAAAATTATAGCGTGGGGCACTTTTTCTTTAGGGTATGATAATGTAGGTCAGATCTCCTACCAATTTTAATGGCAAAAATATTGCAAGGGTGTTTGTAACACGAAAATATGTAACGGCTGTACGTCAATCGGGTTGCCTAATATACTAGTTTTCATTATCAGGGACAATTGACAAACGAATGCGATACAATGTGTCTGAGGTAATAATAATACTGGTCAACATTGTTGTTACAAAGAAGCTGAATGGCTTAAAGCTAAGACGTTGTCCTTGAATTCGAATATGAAATCAGTTTTTACCTATCAGTTTCCTTGTTACACGCTACTCCCTATTTACGGAAATGCTCGAATGCTGCATTTTCGTTATTTTGCTGTAGTTTAATTTAATTATACTGCAGATTTAATTGTTGAGAAACATTCGAAAAGTGAACAAGGAATTCCTATACATGAGCTGAATTCAGAAAATTCATCACTAGGAAATCAAAACGGTTTTGCTGATATTGCTGATAAGTCATGCTAGGAATGATAGAATTGCGTTGTTTCTTATCGGTTGTGTCCCAGCACTGAGGTACCTGATAGCATGGAAAGGGTTTGGATGTGACTGCTTACTCTAGATTAGTGATGATATATTTGTATTAATTTAAAAAAAGAAATCCTTATAACTTGTAAATAGTCCAAATTTATTTTGTTATATCTGTGGAGAATTAACTATGAAATAGCAAAAACATAAACCTAATGCTCTGATAAGAAAATGTTACGAACATTACTTCTGGTGTAAGGTTGGCGACCAGAGCCTGAAATTTGCACCCACATACAATATGTGATCAAAAGTATCCGGACACGTCCAAAATGGTGTTACGGTGTGGTGGTGTTTTGTTCATGGAAGGGACTTGCACCACTTGTTGTTTTGTGTGGCACTATCACGGCACAGACCTATGTTGATATTTTAAACACCTTCTTGCTTCTCACTGTTGAAGAGCACTTCGGGGATGGCGATTGGATTTTTTAACTCGTTCGATCACCTGTTTATAATGCTCGGCCTGTGGCGGAGTGGTTACACAAAAATAACAACCCTGTAATAGACAGGCCTCCACATAGTCCTGACTTAAAACATATCGAGCACCTTTGGGATGTTTTGGAACGCCGACTTCAAGCCAGGCCTCACTGACGTACATCGATACCTCTTCTAAGTGCAGCACTCCGTGAAGAATGGGTTGTTATTCCCCAAAAAACCTTTCACCACCTGATTGAAAGTATGCCAGCAAGAGTGGAAGCTGTCATCAAGGCTAAGGGTGGACAAACACCCTATTGAATTCCAGCATTACCGATGGAAGGCGCAACAAATTTTTAAGTCATTTTCAGCCACGTGTCCGGCTACTTTTGATCATATAGTGTGTGCTGTGTGTCATGTATTATACTCGAGACACGCTGGTTAAATGTACACGACACATGCCCTTTGCTGTTTCCATGTTTTGAAGGGAACCAACGGATCACACAACTGATTGACACGGATCACACAACTGTGTGACAAAAATAGCTGGAATCACCCCCGAAATGAAGAAAACTGTTAAATCTCCTTATGTACTCCCTTCTATACGGCCTGTATGTCGTAGTGAAGAATTGCCAGTACATTTCACTATGGAGAATGTGTGAAATGAGTAAAAATGAGTGAGTGAAATGAGTGAAAATGAATGAAAAGAATGCTACAGTGTCGAACATTTAGACTTTAGACAGTCGGAGATAGCCATTCTGACCCAACATTTCAAGACTCCTATGACTTAAATGAAGCACATTTTTTGTCTGACGGGTATCTCAACAAAATTATTCTTGATTTAAATTTGTCGAAGCCTCGAACAGTCTGAATTTTTAACTGCGCAACTAAAAGTATGGAAACTCTTTTTCTTCTGTACGAAACTGAGTGTTGTTCGTGATCACCTAATAGTTTTTTTCAAAATATTTCTCCAAGAAAAGTGAAATGTATTTTTGTAATGATATCGAGTCTATTAAGAGTTCCACCAGGATATTCCTCAAATGGGAAAGCGTTATCAAGGCAATTTGAGTGGCGCAATGTTGTCCGACTACTGCGGGAATACAAAGGTATGATGAGTATCACGATAAATCGAAAAGGAAATATTTTTAGGTACGTTTCGTCACTTTTCGTGCACTGTCAAGTTCTAAAATGTCCACAAAAACATTTGTCCGATTAAGGGTAAAAATATATTATATAAATATGTAAATGGATGTTGGAATACATAAGAGCGGTTACCTCCGACACCGTGTGACCGATCTCCATGAAAGTTGGCACATCTACGTGTTTTTCATCCTGGTTTATGTGCTGTTAATTTTGTTGTAACTCCATCAGATGGCGCTGTAGAACAAATCTACATATTCATGTCAAATGCAATCCGCAACACTAGGCAGCATTTTTGAATCTATATTGTTAAATAACTCTTAAACAAAGCGCATGGGCATTAAGGGCATTAAGAACTATTTTTTAGGCCAAATGCCTCTAAGAAACGTTTTTCACACTGTAGTATACAGAAAGAGATATGGATAAAGAGAGAGAGAGAGAGAGACAGACAGACAGACAGACAGAGAGAGAAAGGGAGAGGGAAAGAGAAAGACTGAAACGAAGGGCAAAACAACGACTGTCGGGTTTTGCTAGTATGTACTGTCAATTTGAAGTTTTTAACTCATTTGCTCTTCAGCTTCAAAGCATTCCCCGGGAGCATTCTTTTTTAGTCGAAGTGCACATTATCCAACAATATGTGGCTACGATAGGCTAAGTGCGTTACGAAGACGAGAAATAGCAGGTGTCTGAAAAACAGGAATCCGACAGCTGGTGGGAAGTTTCTAAGGCATATGAGAGACAAGATGTGGATTTAGGATTTCGTTGTGTCGTCGTAAATTTCGGTTTACACGATACCACATAATCTGAAATAACATAACCTTACTTTATGCTTTACATGACGCTTGGGGCTAATAACAAATTGGGCATTTCTGTGTTGGGTCTAATAGTCCCCAGTCTTCGGCCTTCGCAATTTTTGTAAAACAAACTTGCTTCTATGCAACACATTATTTCCAACACCAACAAGAGCTTCTCGCGAACACATCAAACGCCTAACACTCGGACTATCAACTTACATTAGCAATCCACCTGCGACTAAATCGGAAATTGTCCGAAAGATGTTTGAAATGGTCCGTTATTTCATACAGATTTGTCAAAACCGTATGGATAATGTGCGAAATATCCTTTATCATATTATGCATAATATGCATTCGTTTTATTGGTAGCGTAGTTATGAAAATGCTAATAAAATTCTTAAAAATTAGAATGCAGTAAATTTTCTAAAAATATGAAAAAGATAAACATACATGTATAAAAAGTTAAAAACGCCTGCATTTCTTTAAAAATGCAAACATGCACATACATTTTTTTAATGCACATGTCGTGAAGCGTATTTACAACATTTGAGATCTATAATAAGTTTACCCAAAAACAGGCAAATGCATGGCAGTAATATATTTCTTTTGAATGTTAATTTGAATTTTCTTTTACTACTTACGTTTGAATTGAGAAAGTGTAGTAATATGATTTCTCCATTTAATTTTCAGAAAACTTTTTAATTTAAAACATTATTTCTCTTCAATTTTACAGAATTTATTTTTCATCTTATAAGTAAATCCTACATATTGAAACTGGATGTGATAAAATAAGTGAATAAGAACTTCAACCCCTATTTACATTTTCTAAAATTCTGCGTAGTTGCATCCCCCATTTAAATAAAAATACTAAATATTTTCACAAATACTTCAACTTTTTCAAACTATATTTTTCTTTAAGCTATACAACAATATTTTAAAACCCGATAATATTATTATTTTTGTGTTATCGTTTGAATTTTTTCTTGTAATTCTCAGCATCTTTTCTTTGGGGTCTTATCTACAAATTACATTACATACCACTCAGTGAAACGCTATCTATTTCTTCTCAGAAATTCACATTGCGTGAAGATTTCATTAATCCCTCGCGCCTTTGTGATAACCCCTCAATGACATGCACACTCAACTGGCAAATAGCCCACAAAACTTTTGTGATATCTCTGATTTCCGGTAAAAGTATTTACGCAGGATATAGTATCAACACCCTTCGAAACAATACAAATATCGAGAATGTGATCAATTAAGCCACTATTGCTATTCAGAATTCTTTCAATTGGAAATTTTCATCTAATAGTTAGGTGCTTTGCTCAGTTTACTCTCTTAGTTTATTTATCCAGGCAAGTGTTCTTTGAATATGAATGGAACTGCCGCCACATTCTCCATTTAAAAAAGAAGAGAAGAAACTTGATATATTGAGGGATGCCCCCACAAATTTCCTGATGATTCTGGCCGTTGAGTTGATGGCAACCTTCTGCATCAGGTTCCATATGTTTTCAGGAAGATCCTCGAGACTTTCATGCATGGTTTTTGCGATGGCTCCAGTACTTGATATTATAATACGAATGAGTCTCATTTTGCCAGCATTCACTGTTGGATGATAAACCCTAATAGATCCACATACTTAATCTTCTTTTCTGTATATTTCAACTGAAGATTGGAAGTGTTCATAATTGAGTTATTGATAATATCGACATGCCTATTTTTTTATTCAACACAACAATGTCAGGTCAATCACAGATGAGAGTTATGTATGTGAGAATCGTTCTGTCCCTGTACAGCCGATAAGAAAGATTCTCCAAACCATTCTCCGGGTTATACACGGATTATAATACGGAATCGTGCTTCGGATGATAACCAGTCCTTCTGAGCTAATTCTTGGAGGATTACTTACAGTAATGCAACATGCCTGTTCCTGTACTTTGTTCCAGCTATATGTATGCAGCCTGATGTAATGTGAATTGATTAAATTTGTCCACAATTGAATAAATAAATAAATAAATAAATAAATAAATAAATAAATAAATAAATAAATAAATAAATAAATTAATAAAAAACAACCACTGTGGTCGCTATATGACTAAGTTGTTAAAAGCGGCCTTTAATATGTAATTTCAATGTAAAATCGAATTTGCTTAACCGGGTGCATTAGCTCCGATTTATAGAAATCCGGCAAAATTTCACAATAAAATGAAAAAAATAAACAATTTATTTCTTAGATTCAATTTATAATTCTCAAATACTCGATTCTAAAGTTTTGAATAGCTTGTGACCAAGTTGCAGAAAAAATACATCGCGCCTTTGGTTCACGTAATTTACATCTTTGATCTATTGACAAATGACAAAGTATTGGGACTCGGGTTTTCTCCGAAACCCAACATATAATTCAGTATTAGATAGTTAAAGTTGAATATTCTAGCGCATCAGGAATGTTTATTTCCCATTGTAAGGTCAGAATGGTATTTCCCATTGTGGGGTCATCAAGGTTAGAAATTATTCTAACCTTGATGGTTAATCAAGATTAATAAGTAACCTTCGTGTTAATAATTTTTAGGATTCCATGACCAAAAACCTTTTCGAAATCGCTGATATAGTATATAGGCGTTTGACAAAAGTTTGATATATTTGCAAAAACAATAAGCAAATATAAGCAATAAGCTTAATATTGCAAAAACAATAAGCCACATTATTCGTTTTGTAACCATCAAATACGCCTCTCTATTGTTGTTTCGCTTTATTGTACTGCATGTTACATTACCATGATTGTTTGTTGCTTTGTTTGTGCACTCACGCTTCTACCCCGTACATAGAGAGCGTATTATCTCAGATTTAAATTATGACCAGAAAATTCATTCTTCGAGATAATAAACATCGTCTTGCTTTTCAAAACAAATTTTGATTTACGATCAGTATGATTCTAATCGTTTATAACGCTGCCTAATGGGCGCTAGAGCAATGTAATAGCAAAGTAATACATACGTATTTACTACTTTTATATATAACTTTTGTTCTTGTACACGATGCAAATGCAATTATGCAATATATTTATTATATATGAAATACGTACATTTTGTCTGTACTACACATTCTATTGTGTAATGTACATATTGATAGCAGTGTTGTTTTTTCAATTACGTACAAAATTTCAATGAATTACATTGACATCTCTATTTCGTCTACAAGATGTTGGTATTAATTTATTTGAATTATAATTATAGGAATTTTGTGTTACATTTCTTATTATATTTAGAGGATCCGTATTTTATTTTATTTTGTTTTGAATATTTGTTGGTTAATATTTATAAACTATCTAGCCGATTACCCAGCATTACCCAGATATTTAACGTAATCATCTCTTAAGCAGCTTCCCCGCTGGCTTTGCCCGTCTTCCCAGCGCGCCCTATCCGGCCTGTCATGGCCGTCCTCCCCTCGCCGTCCTGCCCCCCTCCCCCGCATTGCTAATTCCTCCCGTTCATCAGGTTCCGCCTGCTCCTCCCATTCTTTTCGCTCCTCGCATCCCTAAGGCTCGGTCCGCTCTATCGCTTCGCATCCTCCTTCCTCTGCCAGCTCTTCCCCCTCCTTCCGCTTCTCTCGCTCCTTCCACTCACTCTTCTTCGCCCGTTTCTTGTTCTCCTTCCACCCCAGTCACTCTGCTTACAACAACCCTTTTTTCTTCTATTTAAAAAAAAATCATGGTCGTTAAAATATTCGTGTCAAATTTGGGAGCAAACAATTCAATGGTTCGAGAGTTTTGGGAGCGCAATGATTTTTACATATTCTCACTTTTATATAATAGAAAATAACATTGCACGATGAGTAGTGTCTCATCTAACTTACCGGATCAGTATCATGCAAAATGAGAACATAGGTTTGAGATGGAATATGAAGGGGTAGGCAAAAAAGAAAATCGCAACTTCTTTCATTTCTCATAACTACTGAGCATTATTAAAGGCTATAATTAGTGGATATATATGAAAGCAATCTCCAGCAATTACCTGACACGGGGATCTACATAAAAGTCCATACTTTGTAATTATATGTTATGCATTATGTTTTAGGGACACAAAAGACTCCAGTATTTTCTGCTAAAGGACTCAATATACATATACAAATTTTGGTAAATATAAAACATTTCAATTACATATTTAAAAAACATCTTTACTTATATGTAACTCTGTGTTCATAGATCTCCAAAATATGTAAATCTCTAAATTCGTTAGTCTTGGAAAATAACTACTGAACGCCATGAAATAATATTTTTGAAGTTGACGTTTTGACATACTAGATAGTAGTTTTATGTTGTAACTTTTTCAGATCTTTCTTTTGTGTGGTGAAATTTCATGGGTTTAGTTAGTTTTTATTATTATTATTATTATTATTTAAAAGGTCATAGCGATGTTTGTTACAGAAGTAGCAAATTTGGCAATGGGCGCAGTGATATATCTTTCCTGATTTCCAAAGAGCATACAGTGAATTGATAATTTGTAAGTTTAAAAATAAGGAACTACGCGTTATCAAGATATACTCATCAGACTATTGTAGATTTATGTCAAACAAGAACGCTAATAGTTCGGGAAGAAGAATCATTCATTGTATAATTGCAAATAAACGTCAATGATGCTCAACGAAATGGAATAAAAATGGTCATGCGAGGTAGACGTATACGCAAATGGTTAAGGGATAAATAATGGATATGAATCTATAAAAGTGAAGAAAGATCGGGGGAAAATAGTAGTGTCATTGTTTGTGCAAAATATCTCCCGTAAATGTACTAATTACATTTAGGTACTACTGTATGTTTTAGTGTTAAACATCTTGAGGATATAAAACGTCTTTGTTCATGAATTCATTGCACATTAATGGACGGGAATGTGGAGCATTAAACGAATGAATAAAATTCCAAATTACAAAACTATGTTCTCATTAGCGCTGCAAAGCACAGCGAATCACATAATGCAATAGCGAATGGTCAAACGATGAAAATATCCATACCAAAAGGGGTAATCTCAATCATGAAAATTGTCTAAAAATTGTGAGGAGTCGCAGCGTAAAAAATATTATAAATTTGGTTCAAATTCGTTGAAAACACATTTTTACAAATTCCAATGAAATGTTTTTCTTTTCTTAACATGAAATATATTTTCAAAGAAACTTTATATCAGTTAATGAGAATGATTTGAGGAGTGAAAGGGGTCATATTGGCGCCTCCCGAAGCAGGGTATCAGTATTGCACCTTATAAATATTCTGTATATAGTTTAAAGTTTGTAAAGGTGCGAAACACTATAAAATTTGGATAACAATTTAAGATTCTTAATCTAATTTTTTCTTTAATATTGTGACATACCATTAATCCCCCTCAAGGCATATGATAAAATAGGAAAATGCATATTACTTTAGAATTGCATACTAACAGTGTAGACCAAGGGATACTCGTCAGAACAACGTGTCAACAAACTTTGTGCTCCGTCTTTAAACGTCTGCACGCGATATTCTTGTGCTAACGAATCCCCGGGACATGAAGTTGAATAAATGACAAGACGGTTTTGGAAATGGAGGTTCCGCGATTATTTAGGATGAGTCAGTTTCTTTCTTGGCAGCAATAGAAGTGGACAGTGCTAATTTTGCAGACTCAGGCTGGGTAACATTTTGATGTTAGGAAACGGGAAACTTACGTTAATTGTGTGATTTATTTATGTTTAGTATATAATTTTTAATTCGAGGGTATCAATTTTAGCTTGTGTTGTAATAAGTAATTTTGGGGATTCATGTAAAATAGACTTCGTACGTGTAAAATTAGTGTAGAATAGATTCGTAAATGGTCATTGAAAATTGTTTTAAGTTACAAAAAATGGCAGACAGTCGCGAGTAGGCGCTTCATCCGAGGCACAGGAAGGGAAAGTCGCGTTCGTAGACTGTATTAATTGAATAGAT
>BOPP01000180.1:1224335-1236261 GCA_017312745.1 Gryllus bimaculatus
AAATTAAACCATCAGTGAGATCAAAGACTAATAGAAATGTAAATCCTATGTCAAATAAAGTCCTATTATTATACAGGTAAAACAAGGATGATAATAGTGTTGCCATAGAAATATTAATAAAAGGATATATACATCCCAAGCGACCAATCTCATCAATAATTTCAGGAATTCGACTCTGTGCACAGAGTCGACACGTCACATTATAATAGTCAGAAATATGAAGGTAAGAGTATTATGTGACGAATCCAGGTGTATAAAATCAAGTGATTGAAAAATAGAGAACAGATTATATGTAAAATTTTGACTGAAATGTAGTGTTAACCGGCAACTCAAATAGTCGGAATTAAATCATTAAAAATGTAGAATCCATCACACATGTGTGACAGGAATGAAATAATAATATGGAAAGTTAAGTTTAAAAATAAATCAATTTAAATATACAACAGTGGGAAATAGCATTTTACTTGATGCATATTTTTTACGCCGTGATAGCGCTATACGTAAAGAGTACATGTGGATCTTGTTTCTTTCATCGATGTCCACACTGCATCTCAAGATACTTTGACACAACACACCTCTATCACCCCTTGTCTCTCTCAGGGGGAAGAATGATTAATTGATTGATTGTTAGTGATTTCGGGCGCGACAACTGCTAAAGTCATTACTCTCGTAAGTGTAGTGTGTGTTCTTTCCATTGTGAGGTTGCTGTTGTCTTCCCCTGCTTGATGGCGAGATCCAACGTCAACCTACTTGTCGGCTAGCGGGATATTCCCCAACCAGGTAACTCCCACGAGCGGAGCATCTCCCCAGCCTGGACAAGCTCTAGGTTTTCGACAGGACTCCCAATATGTGTGGTAGTGCAGAGCATGTACGTGTGTATGTGTGTGTAAGTAAAAGGGGAGGATATGACACGGAAGGGGAAGAAAAGATCGCGCGTGGTCCGTGGCCCGTTTGTTAGGGTACTGCTGCGGAATTCGCCAGGTGTTAAACGGAAACACCACGGAAAACTCCCGATCCGAATAGCTGGCCACTAGAATTCTCCTCCACACAGGAACTAAATTCGATCTAGCTGACAAGTTAGTGTCGTAAATCCTGCCGTCGGGACTGCCCTGAACTTCCTCTCGCAGGGGGTAGAGATGGACTACATCCTCCATCCTAAGATTGATTGTTTCGTGTTAGCTGCTATGGCCTTTAGTTCCGTAAGTGTAAAGCATTTGTTAACGCGCGAGGTGGCAGTGTTCTTCCCAGCTGGATGGTGATATCAGGCGCCGACCTACACGTCGGCTTGCAGTACCTCCCCACAGCGGGGCACCGCCCCTGCTAGAAAAAGCGTAAGCTTCCGATTGGTCCCACGTCATGCGTGGTAGTGAAACTGTAGCATGTAACTGTAGATATGTGTACGTAGGGGAATGATTGAAGAGAGGAAGGAAAGATCACGCGCGATCCTTCGCCCGTTTGTTAGGGCACTACTCTTGCATTCTCCTGGTTTTGATCGGAAAAACTAAGTAAATCTACCAATCAGAACAGCCGGCCGCTAGATTTCTCCTCCAGGCCGCGGCTGAATTCGACCCAGCTATCTAGCCAGTGTCGAAAATCCTGCCACGGTCGGGGCCCGAACCCATGATTCCCCGGTCAGAGGCTCCCCACTCCATGTGTCTCATCTATAATGTCTTTAAAGACTCTAATGGTTCTGCGAGGTGTCACCTGGCAGCAACGCCATTAATGAGGGAGGGGGGAGGGTCGGCTGCTATGGCTCTGAAGAGTGACGTTCCTGAGGCTGTCGGAGATTGACGTCCCATCGCCGAGGGACTGTGCAGCGCGACGCGGCGGCTGGGAGAAGGGTGGTGGGGCGGAGCGCATGCAACCGTGAATAAAGCGTACGCGCCGAGGAAGCACCAGCAGACAGCAGTCATGGCGACGGTGGCGACGGTGGCGGCGGCGGCGGCTCTCCTTTTGGTAGCGCAGACGGCCGGTGTTCGCGCTGTGAGTACCTCGCCCAGCCCATCCTTCAATTACAAGCTCGTTAATCCACGAAACCTCTGATTCAGCCATTCATTAATTTGCGTTCTAGGTTTGTTCGTTTTTAAAAATATATCGCTGGCGTGTATGATCAAAGGCACGTATTTAGTTACGACACGCATTTACATTTTGGTTTTCTTGTAAACGAAGTGTTGAGGAAGTTGCGGAAGCGTGCAATAAATCTGTCTCGAGATGTCATAAACACACTTGTAGAGGATCCCTAATGCTGAAAAGTGTTTCTTTAAAAAACTACGTGTCTGTTTGTTTGAAAAATTGTGTTGGACTTTTAGCATGTGTGCAGCAAAATGTTAATATTCTTTATGACGCGGTTCTTGGTATAATGTTAGGAAATGTACGTTGTGTTCTGTGTTTCAAACAGTTGACTGAAGAGTGTTCTGCAAGAAGTGATTGAAATATGACTATTATAAAAGTTTAATACATGATTATAACTTTAATACAGTTGAAAATACTAGTTACAAAGCACTTACTCTATGTTGTGTTGTACCACCTAAAGTAATAATCAATGTCGAGTAATAAAGTTTTAATTTCATCGTATCTAGAACACAGAATTATTTTATTCCTTTAGAATAGGTTTTTTTTTTAAACTTCCGCGCTGTCACACCTCACACTTTCATTCGTTAATTATTAATTCTTGACTTTTAACTGCCTCTAACTCGTGTCATTCGGTGAATATAATTGTATTTGCAGCTATACTAACACATTTATAACTACTACATTTTTCTAATCTTTATTCTTGCTTTATTAATATGATGAACGCAATTTTATACATTTTCGCCTGTCGTTAGACTGTTATCATTAATTTTTCAACAACCCTTTTATTTTCCAAAATAAAACATTTATTGGTATAAAATGTCTGAAAATTCATAAATGAGGCATACACTTCTACATATATGAATGCATTATGTATTCTCATCTCGACTTTGAATGCAAAGATATCTAAAATAAAATCGCCCTTCTTTAAAAAGCTAATACATTAGTGTTGTCCAACTGCGATGCCTACATTTTGCATACAGTGAAATTCTTTTCATCTCACATTTTTACGCGAAATGTGTCAGTGCATTAGCTCACATTTTACATGGTGTTTTTCGTTACATTTGGGTAGGGTTATTATTCCTCGAGGTGTCTGCTCGAGGACCAACTTTATAATGTATGCCTCCTTGCCCTGTACAAGAGTCTCTTGCCTTATTAGGGATTAACGGGCTAATAATAATAATAATAATAATAATAATAATAATAATAATAATAATAATAATAATAATAATAAAGGAGACTAATAGCTTGTCTCAAACCCACTCAACTCTGTTTTCTATTAACTCCGTTTTCTAACTAATTTCTAATAACATATTCCTCGTTTATGAATTCAAAATGACAAAAATTGACTGTGGATTCTTTTAAGTTCCACTAAGATTAAATATCACATTGAATATTCGGCGAGCAAATAACGTATAATACACGTAGACAACGAAATAGACATTCTTCAAATATTACCAAAACAATTATAAAGTTCAGTAATTTTACTCAATTTCCCATACCTCATCAGAATTAAGACGTTCAAATTATGTACTATTATGATTCGCTATCTTTTTTTATGTAGCTCTAGTAAATAATTTACACATGCGTGTATTATTTAATGCCAGCGTTCCAAGTTACTACTAATTGTAAGAACTAATGTATCGTAGTCACTGTAACCTATTAAAAAATAGATCGTTCGTTCTTATTTCATATCTAGTTGTGGTTTTGTTTATTATTTTATTGATTCCTGTTCTTATTTAAATGTATTCCGTGAAGGTACAATCATTGTAATATCGAAATTAAAAAAATGAAGCAAATTAAGAAACTGCTTTTTATCGTGAAATTCGCCAGGGAAAAAATTGAAATCTCCACATTCATCATGGATACAAAAGCGCGATTACTATTTTTGTTCAGATTTATGTCTACATTTTCTAAAAAAAACTGAAGTAATCTAAAGCTAGCATTGTTGGAGGTTTGTAGGTGCAAAGTAAGATAATTTACAGCGCAGTAAGATGTACGACTGTTATTTCAAAAACATTTTCAATTACTTATAAATTGAATATAAAGCTCATAAGAAGGTAGACTCATTTCTTACGTAAATACGCCATGCGTATGGGCTATTTGATTCCCTCGCTCTACAATAGGATCCTGCAAGATAAAATCTAGCAATTTGGAGTATGTTTAGTTCATTATGAGGTAACCACTGTTGTGTGAAGCAAAAACATAGTGGTAGTCGGCATAGGAGTACGTCTATCTATGAGAGTCGATTTGAGTATCAATGTCGTATAATTCTCATTTCCACGGCATATCTTTATTTTAAGAAAAATATTTTTACCTGAAAAAATGTCAGTTGTAGTCCAAGGTAGGCTCTTTTAATACATATTTATTTGTATTTAATTACCTGCTAAGACCGGCTGAGTTAGCTTAGGGCAACAAATGTTGACACTGGAGGGACTCTAACCTGGAAGTTCTAAGTTCGAGCCCCGAAGGTGGAATTTTCGACACTTGCCAATGTAGCTAGATCGAGTTCATCCACTCTGGATGAGAATTTTAGCAACCAGCTTGTCTGATCGGTAGTTTTCCGTGGTATCTCTGATCAATACTAGGTGAATGCCGGAGCATTATTCTACCAAACATACTTCGGACCACGCGCGATTTTCTCTTCCTCATTCTTATCCTCATCTCATCTCTTTAACGCACGCACACGCGCGCGGGCTCGTACGCACACCCTACCGTACACTGTCAAACATGACGGAAGACCAGTCGCGCGCTTTCAGCTTGTTCCAGCGAGGGCGGTGCCCAGTGGGAGATACCTGGAGGAGGAAACTCCGCAACGCATAGGTCGATGCGGATCTCACCATCCTGCAGAGGAGGATCGCCACCTCGGGGGATAAACACATTCACAATACTAACGGGACTAATTAACGTAGTTTTGATATGTTCGAAAATATTAATCAATCAACCGATGTGAAAGTCGGCACCGGATCTGTTTTTAGTAAGGGAGGAATATCACCACCTTCCGGGATATAACATGTACGGGACTTGAAAAGTCGTCTCCCTCACTTTCTTCACATTTTTCATTTTATTTTAAATATAACGACGGAGATCAAAGAAATTTCAATCTTCCTCAAATAATAATTGCCCTAAGGCATACCCACTCAGACTTGAATACATGCGCAGATAAATCAGCTTTGAAGAATAATTAAAAATATGATGTACTTAAATTTTACCATTGTGTTAAAAAGTATAAAATGGTTTGCTCAAAGTAAGTGTACATGGAGAAAGAATGAGAAGCAAAGCAGATGAAAAAAGCACATTTGATGTTTTGATAATAATCAATAGTAGTAGTAATAATAATTGCTAGTAAATACAGAAGGGAGTTGAGGCAAACATTTTTCATTAAATTTATTAACATGTTCTTTTCTTAATATTAAAAAAAAGTATGCATACTTAGTCAATTCCACAACTTAATTTTTATATAAATAAAAAAATTAAATTAAAAATGTAATTAATGTTTTTGTAATTATTATGTAATTATTATTACAAATAGTAAAAATAAACTACCAGATTATAAAACTAACATTACATTAACCATCTTTTGTTTTAGCAACAAATCCAACTGACTGACAGATCTATTCTATCTGCTCTATTTGACCGACCTGGTGAACCATTGGTAAATGCCATTGGAAATATTCGTTTCAATGTGCCACCAAATTTCCTGGTAAATAGAAAAAATATCTCAATATATAATTATTTGCACAACACAATTTTATTTATAGAAATCTAAAAATAAATAACAGAAGAGAAATGCATTATTTGATCTTCAATTTCACTTCGACATTCAAATAAAAAAGGTTGAAAAATCTTATTTCCAAATCTTATTCATGAGTTTTTTCTTTCTTCTTGTAAGCTTGTTAAGTCTGAGAAATTTCTAAACATCATCAATAATGTAAGCAAATAGTTAGATTTTGATTCAGCATTTCTCTACTAAGTCGTTGTGATCACGAATTATTGAAGTTTCTTCAGTGTTCTAAACTAATTACATGTCAAACAACCAAATTTATAATGAAGATTTACCATCATTGGATTGCACAATTCAAAGAGAAAAATTGCCATTAAAAGAGGCATTAAGAGAGGCAAACTAATTACATGTCAAACAACCAAATTTATAATGAAGATTTACCATCATTGGATTGCACAATTTAAAGAGAAATATTGCCATTAAGAGAGGCATGAGATATTTTATAATTTATTTTCAGCTAAGTATTAAATTTAAAAAATTGAAGACAATTTCAAGTTTTTTATTGAATATTATTTTCCTTTTAATATCAAATTATCTGAGTTAATGTGTAAAATGATTGAAAAGTAAAAAACTTTCAAGCTAGTCATGTAAGTTTATCCCTACTGGGTAGTGTCTAATGAACAGCGTAATCTGCTTCGTGCACTTTTGATTGAGACTCGGTTAGTTCGCAAGATATACATAAAAATCATAAAGATTTTGATACTTCAACTGCCTCCAAATAACATGAAACCAAAAGACAATCAGATGTCTCTTAATAACATTTATGTATTATTTAGGAATGGCCAATTATTTCATTTAGTAAATAAACTAGTAGTAATTAATTTTCAAGTACTCAATATGATTATTGATTGGTTACATTTCATAAGGCTTAAGATAATAAAATTAAAACTTTAACTTCATCCTTCAATAAGAAGTTTTACTTAGTTTCTAACTTCACTAGCCAATATCTCTCAAAGGAAAGACCAATTTTGGAAAGACAAGTAAATATTACTGCTGAAGACAGTTCATTTTTGAGAAGTATTTTACCTTCATATGATACACAATGATTTAGTCCATTTTTATTATTAAATGTACGTATGTAAATAAGATCTAGGTAAATAAGATAATTTTCAGGAGACTTGAATATATATTTGAAATATATATTTGTTGTTGCATTTGACACTTTACAGTTGGAATAATGACATAAATAATTATTACAAATATAAACTTTATTAGATTGGAAGAGAAATGCTGGTCTAGATTGTTACTGCCATTAATAAAATAATTTTGAAATGAAATAAAATATTATGCATATCAAAATAATTTGCTTTATTGAATATTACTTTATTAATTACAATTTGCTATTATTATAATTTGCTACAGCCCACGACCTACAGAAATGTTACCCTAGAAAATCGTTTTGGTACTTCACCTCAAGTCACTATACCAAACAACACTAAAATTCCAGACCTATCTCTACCAATTCAACTTAGACGTAATGAACCTTTTTCTCTCTTCATTCCAATGCATCGAAAAATGGCTGCAAGACTTATTGATGTGCTTGTAGGTAAGTGTATTTAAGGAAACATGTGAAGTGAAATATGTTTATAAATTAAGAGAAAAACCCAATACTATTTTCATAACAAAATTAACTTAATTTTTCATATGTCTTTCTTTCCAATTTCCTGTCTTATTTTACCCTTATTCTTTCTTAAAGTTACTCTTTAGTTGGTATAATGTGCAACTTGTAAATTAATTCAGTTGCTTCTACAGTTTATAATTTATACACTTGAAAATAATTCTTTACTTTTCACTCATTGAATACAAAAAACAGGAAAACTTGTACAAAAACATTTGTATTATTATCTCACATAGTTTATTGCAATTACATTCAACAAAAATTTTGTTTTTAAAAAGTAGGAGTAAAGATTCTTTGTTCCTCTAACATAGAAAATGCATAGCATTTCATAAAAAGAAATATCAAGCTAATCTGAACTCTCTACATTTAAACATTAATGAACTTGTGAAGTGGAAAAAAATATTAATTGGAAATACATTAAAAATTGAATGTGATAAAAATTGATTTTATTATTTAGATTACTTTGATCATATGCATTTCATCAAGTCCTTTAATTTTTCAACACTCTTCCCCACCACCTGTTTCTAAATACTGCATTAACAGGGAAGAAAAATTAATCTTAAAAATTAAATCAGTAAACTAAATATTTCAGACATTTTGGTCTGAACCAAGATAACAATTATTCTGTAAAATATATTTGAGTTCCTGTATCTGAAATGGTTTATAAATAACCCCTTAGAATCACTGAAAGCATCTATGACTGAACAATCTAAGACCTTATGGTCTTAGATCTTTGATGAATGATTAATTCTGGCCATAAAACTGAGATTGCAAATGAAAAATGTCGAGAAAAGGGTGTCCATGTCATTAGGTCCATTTTCACAGCTAATTCAAAATTCAGACTACATATGGATCCTTCACCACCAGAAATTTATTAACCATCACAACCACACAAAATTACTTTTACCCTTCTTCACCCAATATTGTAATTAACTAGGCTTGAAATTACGTTAGAAAATAGTTGTATGAATGCAAACTCCAGCAATACTTTAAGATGTTCAGGATATGTAAGCAAAATATATTCAGTAAAGTTGGATGTTTGTACTTAACTGGTATTTTAAAAACCCAAATGTCAATGTGCTTAAGTGAAAACAATATATATAATTTGATTGGATTGTATGAACAAAAATATAATAATACACAATTTTTAATGCATGTATGTATTTACAATATTTATTTTTTATATTTTTATTATGAATTCAAGATATTGAAACATAATCTTAAATGCATTATTTGGTTTGTTTGTAGGTCTGAAGAAGTATGAAGATTTTGTCACAACAGTGGTATATTGCCGTAGTCTTTTGAATCCATTGCTTGTGAGCTATGCTTATTCTGTAGCAATTCTTCATCGTAATGACACTCGAAATCAGGCTCTACCAAATTTTGCTTGCATTAATCCAGGAAGATTCCTCAGTGCTCGTGGTATAGCTAAAGAATTACAAGAACGAACAAATGCACCCATCACAGATGAGCAGAGAGTTCGAGTGAGTAGTTTCAATGTTTATTTCCCGATCATAATTCTTTGAAAATAACGCATCTGAAACAGATGATCAGAATATGTAAGAAGTTTCAATTTTAATTTCGTTTCAAACACAATTCTTCACCCTTAAAATTTATTGATACCCCAAGTATCAATACCAAAGTTGAATTTTTTATAGGACGTACACATACATTTTACACTGTTCTACTATTTTTTGTTTTTATTTCCATTATTCGAATAAAAAATTCTGCATTATCAAGTAATAAATGCTTAAAAATTATTTAGATTACTTTTCAGCATGGTCATATTCTAAATGTTATTCCTACATATATCAGTTGTCTCATTTTTATTCTTTAACATATGCATTTCATTTGTCATTCTTTCTGAACATCTCAACACCTTACTCAGTTCTACTGCTTGTTTCAAGGGGAACTTGAAAAATGAACAATTGACACAAAAACCAAAATTACTTTAATGGAGACTTTTCTTAAACAAAATTTCATTTCTTTTACGAGATGTAAATTTAGTTCACTTGACATACGCATCTCCCAAAAGGCATCAACAGAACTGATCACCTACATCAATTGGGATTTTTTTGTTTTTACTTTAGGAGTGACTTTATCCTCCTAGCCCTATCCTAACTATGTAACTAACCAATAGGAAAATCTATTAGTTCAGCATGATGCATACATTAACATTACTTCTTTTTGTTTCTGCCCTTAGATGCCTATAGAAATCCCAATGGACTTTACTGGAACTGATTTAGATGTAGAGCATCGTGTTGCTTACTTCCGAGAGGATGTTGGTATCAATCTTCACCATTGGAATTGGCATCTTGTATATCCATTTGAAGGACCAAGGGAGGTTGTAGACAAAGACAGAAGGGGAGAGTTATTTTTTTACATGCACCAACAGATTATTGCCAGGTAGGAAAAGGAGACCACAAACACTAATTTTGTTTATTGCAATTACCCACACAGAAGACAGATTTTATTTGATCTCTTTGATTTTCAAGTATTTTTTAATCTTAATTTCATAAAATTGGATAACATTTCCAAAATCATATCCTGTACAGGCTTCAATGATTCAGTGAAGATCTAAACATCATTGCAATATTTTTATTTATTTATCATACCATAATTATGTCATTATCAATATGAACAAAACTTTTATGCAAACTGCAATATCTAATACTGGTGAGGTGGAGTGGGTGGAATGAATGAGACAGACTGGGTGGGAAAGGCATGTCGAGAGAGCATGAGGGGCGAAGCAATGTGAGTCAGTGGTACTTGTAAGTCAGTGGATCTTAATTAGATGATTGTGATGAATAAATACACCAGGAAATCAGCTAGTTAATAAAGGAATGTTAAATACGAATTTTTAAGAAATTGAAAAATCATGTTCAAGACATTTACTAGTTGTAACTCTTTCATAATAATTTTTTGATTACACCATCAAGACACTATTCTGCCTTTTCCTGAGAATCACATCACTCATCACTCTTCAAGATACACTTTCTTTTTAGAAAGGGGTGTATGTTTTGATATTTGTTATAGTTGACTCACCCATCTCATCTGGACCCTTTGTAAGCATTTGATACCAAGAAAGTAGTGTGAAACTTTAAATTGTGAATGAAACTTTTAATTGTTTATTTTAAGAAGAACACAGGCCACTTTTTTATTGATATTTTGTTAAAAATGTACCCTATTAAATCTAGAAAGGGAACTTTAATGATTCATCCCTATTTGTTGCTGTGGAAGTTAGATAAAGTCTCTGTTTGAAAAGAATAATTTCAGTATTTGCCTTGAAGAGAGAAAAAAGAAGAAGAAAATAACTATGCTAAAACAACTATCAAGATGGAAAATCATTTTTTGAGATATTTGATTATTAACTTGTTGATAAATCTTTCTTCTTTCATACTTTTAGATCCCTCTTGCTTTATTGTAGCCCAGTTTCCTAAAGCATTCATTTGATTTCTTCCTTGTGCCTTAGTTTCCAAAGCATTTCCTTGAATCTTCTGGACTTTTTATCTTTGTAATTGTATCAATAAATCTAATTTGTTACATTGATATTTTATTTCTGCTTTGAAGATCTGTTCATCAAAGTCAATTTCTATTGCAATTTTCTTGCCTTCTATTCCACTTCTTGAACAATCGTGACTCTAAACTCTTTTTTGTTGCTGTCATATTTTTTTAAAAGATTTATCCATAAAATGTATTACATTAACAGAATTTATTCTTTTAATAAATATTATTAATTAATTATTTATATTTTTATTTCAGATATAATTTTGAAAGATTATCCAATAAACTGAAACTGGTTCAGAGATTTATAAATTGGAGGGAGCCAATTCCAGAGGCTTATTTTCCAAAACTTGATAGTATGCTCGCTAGCCGTGTGTGGCCACCTCGACAAGCATTTGCTCTCATAAGAGTATGTAAAAATACAGTATAATAAGATACAAGTTTTCCTACAGACAAATATGGCACTAATGTAGTTTTAAAAGTTATGTCATTCTTTCCCAATGTTGTTAGGATATTGCACGTCCAGTTGAACAAACATATATAGATTTGCAAGATATGGAAAGATGGCGAGAAAGAATTTTCCAGGCTATTCATGATGGTCGAGTGCAAAATGTATGTAGTTCAAATTATTCATTCATTAAGTGATGACAATTAAATTTTTGACAATAGAATGATGATTGAAAAATATATTAATCTAATTTACTCTAATTGTATTATTGGTTGGCTTTGGATACTTCAAAACAGGTAAATGGATCTTTTGTACCATTAAGTGAACGAAATGGAATTGATATTCTTGGGAACATTTTAGAAGCAAGTGATCTGTCAATAAATCCAAATCTATATGGAAATCTCCACAACGTAGGACATTTATTACTTGGATTCATACATGATCCTGACCATCGTCACTTGGTATTTACAACATCTATTAACTTTTTACATAGATTATATAA
>BOPP01000180.1:1236281-1256281 GCA_017312745.1 Gryllus bimaculatus
TATATATATATATATATATATATAAATTGATCTTAAACAAAAGAAAATGAAAAAAAAGGCAAAAAATCTATTATAAAAAGTCAACAATGACTCAAGAATTTTTTCTTATCTGGAGATTCAATCACAATCATAATTCTGATGAGTTTTAATCCTGTACAAGGAATCTTTTGGAGTCATTGGTGATTCTGCAACAGCAATGAGAGATCCAATATTCTATCGATGGCATGCATTTATTGATGATCTATTTCAAGAACACAAGAACACTCTTCCTCGCTATACAGATCGACATGTAAGTTGGATTGCTTTTGCATAATGAAAACATACATTTTCTGTTTACTTAAATAATTTGAAAATGATTTACATGTCTAATAGCTTGGATATCCTGGAATTACAATAAAATCAGCTGAATTGCTCACAAATGGAAAACAACCCAATATTTTGAACACATTCTGGCAAAAAAGTGATTTGGAACTTTCTCGAGGATTAGACTTCCTACCACAGGCTCAGATATTTGTACGAATCACACATTTACAATATACTCCTTTTGTTTACAGAATTAGAGTAAGTAACATTTTTATAAAAATATAAATGGGTAAAATACAATGATGTATTGATGAACTGAATTTTACCAGCAATTTCATGGTCTCAGTTATTTACATTAATGGAAATAAAACTTTTTTCCACTCTCATATCTTAATTCTTCAATTGTTTTGTGTGTGTGTGTGTGTGTGTGTGTGCATGCGCGGGCATGCATGCATGCACAAGTGTGTGTAACTTTCATTTAAATTCCTCTTTAGTGAAAAGACCAGTGAGTTGAATAATTAAAAAAATATTTATCCTCTTTGGCGGTCCTTCAGTTGGTGTTATTCAAAGTAAAATATGTTATGTAGTATATGTTTTTTTTTTGAAAACTATCAATATCAGTGTGTCACCTTTCACCAGATGAATAGACATATTTAGATGAAAATTATATTTAATTAGAATTTAGAACCATGTGGATAAAATGTTGTATGTTATTCATATTGAAACATCTTATTACAATACTCAATTGGTTACAATCTTCTATTCTTCAGTCTTGTATTGTCAGAAGATGGCCTATAATTTTTATTTTGTTTATAACTATTACTTTCCTTGAGACATCATTATCCGAAATGTAATTAACTATGTATAAATTACTATACTATATACTATATAATTATACAATTTATACATAATTACTAATATATAATTATACTACTATTAATACTATATAATTATACTAGTTATACTATATAAATTAAAATGTTGTATGTCATTCATATTGAAACATCTTATTACAATACTCAATTGGTTACATTCTTCTACTCTTCAGTCTTGTATTGTCCTAAGATGATCTATAATTTTTATTTTGTATACAACTATTACTTTCCTCGAGACATAATTATCAGAGATGTAATTAACTATATTATCAGTTTAAAACATATCCTTGCATCTCCTAATTAATACATTTTTTAATAGGTTCAGAACTCAGGAAAAGAGCGGATGGGAACTGTAAGAATTTTTATGGCACCACATTTTGATGATCGTGGTCTTCCAATGAGGCTTCGTCAACAGAGAGGTCTCTTCATAGAATTGGATAGATTCCTTGTTCTCTGTAAGTATGGTGTTCATCATACGAAAGTGTGTAATTCTGATAATATATTTATAGGTTTTTGAGCAAGGAGTATGGGGCACCTTAGAAAAGATGTTATACTTGTGTGCAAACTTTAAAAAAGATAAAATTCAATTTACTACATTGCTCCATTTTTGTTGTGTGATAGTTTTTTGGTTTGTTTTTATTGATTTTAAGTTCACTATGATCATTCATTCTCCCAGAGCGCGCTATTGTGTACCCTGGGTTATGAAGCATTTGACCTGCTTGTCCACTCCTTTTCTTAATTATTTTATTTAGAGTTGCATCAACTTAAAGGTTCATTAGCATTCCAGACTATGTTGACCTATAAAACCAAAATATTAAAATTTAGATGGCTTCTGTGTTACCAACTTTGATTTTAAACCCAATTCATTTGACAGATCTCTTTCACATTTTAACGCTTGGAAGAAAGATTCTTATTTATTTGTAACAGTGCTTACAGCATAATAATTTGTTTCCTGTACACAATACCTGGGATCTGATCACATTGTTTGTAACAAATAATGTAGCAAAGATATTGAATTTTTATTTCCTTTGAATTTAGAAATTTGTGGTACTTCAAAAGCCATTTCAATAATCATATTTTATAGTACATACTGAATATTTTTTCACACATTTTATTAGATTATAAAGACACATTATAGATCTTTTGTAAAAATTAGTACAGGTTTTAGTCAGAATTTTTTTTATACAAAATAAACATTGTCGACCACCATGTTAAGTAATTCCATAAATAATGAAATATATCACTATGAGGCAGGACAAGAAAATAAAAACATGCACATGACCAAGCAATACTAGCAAAAACTGAAGATGAAATACAAAGAGCAGCTCATGAATTAAATAAACACACAAAGAATTAAAAATGAAAATATCACTCTCAAAGACAAAGTCCATGGGATAATAAGTAAAGAATACAGCAGAACAAATATAGCCTTAGAAAATAAGATAATAAAACAAGTATCAACATTGATTTTTTGAGGAATAAGGTATCATTAACAGAGGATGATCTAATTAGAAGTAATTTTAATTTTCAAACATGATGAGCAATGACAATGATTCACTAAAAATTTTTCCATAGTTCCTAATTTATATGAAGTTTACAGAAAAAAGGTATGCAATACAAAGATTGCCTTTTGGGACTGCCACTTGCTCTTGTAAGGCCAAAATATTAATATTATGCCTGAGATCTTTGTACAGTATATTATGAGGCAAGCCATTTGTATAATAAAAGAAAATATAGTATTCTGATGTTTAATGTTACAAGAATTATGTGTAAAATACAAGTATTTATTGTAGTCAGTAGCTGACTAAATGTTTATGAATAAACAACTTTCTTGTTGTTTCGGTATGGGAACCGAATGTTAACAGGTGAAGAGGTTTATACATTTCACTGAGACACTTTGGTTTGCCCTAGGTAGCAACAACATGCACTAGTTGCCAGTGTCAATGGATCGCAAACGGAATGTAGTCTGTCAATGAAAATTGTCAACTACTTAAGAAATATTCGGTCAAGAGGAGAGAAAACCCCAATTGTATCTCTTTTCTACACATGATCCTTTTTCTGTAATTTACATTTAAAATTTGTATGACACAAATATTTATTTAAATGTTCATCTCTTCAAATTTTCCAATTATAGATAACTTAAACAAATTAATTGAAGTAACAAATATTTTAATAACTGATACATACTGTATTATATGAGTTATTGGTAGATCATCAATATTAATTGTACTGATTCAATACTGAATATTAACTAAGCATATACATTTACAAAGATACTAACTTACTACTCGTAACAACTTAACATAAATTACTATCAGTCAAGAACTTGCAATCTTATGGTGGTCATTGTGTACACACTTACTATAGCGTTGACCACGCTATCTCTTGATTGACAGTTGTACTCCGTGGGTTATATTAATTGGCTTTACTTATATTATTATATCAATGAAAATAATGTAATGCTATGACTATGATTTCAACATTTACAATTATTGTTGCAGTAAAAAGTGGAGATCACACTTTTATTCGGAATTCTACTCAATCTAGTGTCACCATTCCTTATGAAAGGACATTTCGTAATCAAGACAGAAATCAAGCTACATCAGAAGACACAAATTATTGTGGGTGTGGTTGGCCTCAGCATATGCTTTTACCTAAAGGCACTCCTGATGGTCTGCAAGCAGATCTCTTTGTGATGGTGTCAAATTATGCTGATGATCAAGTAAGTTATAAAATTTATTCAAAAATGCAGAAGGCTAATCTATTTACTTATCCATTTTATTAAAAGAACATTCAATGTCTCATGACTACAGAAGGAGTGTATAGTTATAATAGTACAAGGTTATTCTTAAATCAGTCAAAATAATTTATTAAAATCATGCTATTTTTCATTAAAACATATGGTTTCACTGATCTAAATAAAAAATATTTCCAGGTAAATCAACGAAGTACTAATATGTGCCGAGATGCATCAAGTTACTGTGGTGTAAGGGGAGAAAAGTATCCTGATCGACGAGCTATGGGATTTCCATTTGATAGACCTCCTACTGAAGGTGTCGAAACTTTGGAAAGCTTTAAGCAATTAGGAAATGGAAACATGTTTTCTAGAAGAGTTGCTATTTTTCACACCGGATAATGGTTTAATCATCTCTCAACCTTCTTCAATACATTTGATTTTCATTATCAAATTGTTTATTACAGAATATTGTATAAGAAATTGTGGATTTGCCTTCAAAACTTTCATATTTACAAAGTAATGACATATAAAATTCACTGACATTCCCATGAACGTTCAATTGATTATGATTCTTAGTTTCCAAAGAGTTTTGTTCTATTGAAGCCATCCCTCAATTCAAAAAGAATTATTTTTGTTTTTTACAGTGAAATGCATTGATGTGTCTTAAGTTTCAATTGTGTTTTTTGTCATTATCTTCATCTTGGAAGAAAATCTGCCTTTATATTGTTTCTAGAAAAAAAAATGTAATAAATAAAAATTTAAAATTTAATTAGTTTGCCTCGATTTGCATTGTGCAATCCATATATATTTATGAGCACTAACTACAAAATATTTCTCTACGCAAACAACACCACCTATATCTAGGTTGTGTTGACCCAACTCACAATCTTATGTATAATTTTAAATACTGGGTATATTAGCATTTATAAATGCGCATCTGCAAACAGAGTTTCATAAGACCAGGAGGAGACCATTTTATATTAAAAATCAACAGTGAGTGAGTTTCGACATCAGCTAAGAAACTAGGTTAGGTAATGCTTCTGCCTGGATAAGAATTACTGACTAGTCGCTTCAGCTAATTAATTGACACTGGAGTCCAATAACAGAGAGTAGGTCACAAATAATTCTTCCTTCTCCATCCTCTACAGGGCAGGGCAATGGATTGCTTTATTTCATCCTTACAATCTTGAAAGGCACTACCAGTATTGCAAATCTGCACATAACACACCTAAATGGACTGTAGCACCTCAGAAAAGAAAAAATTAAAATCACAAGCCAACGTCACATAAAAAATTATATATTTACAAAATCAATTTTTACATCATATGTGCAATAAGCCAACAAATAAGTATTAAACATCAAAACATACAATATAATTACATTATAATCAACTTTTTTTCTTCATGTGCAAGTCTAAGAGAATACTGAGAAATTATCAACAGTCAGAACTCAATGAGACACAAGTCATATCCTGAGTAAGCCTTTGTTCACTAAGGTCATCAGCAAGGGCATCAATAATATCGAGCAACAACTCTCGAGATAGAGCTCGGGTTCGGGGAAGCCTCGCTACCTGTTGGAACACAAATATACATGGAAAAGAAATTCCTGAATATTAAAGAAATTAATTGTACATTTCACGTGAAAATTTTGAAAATCTAAAAGACTTTCAGTAATGATGCTATTAACACACCATTGGGAGAAAAAAAAGCTTTATTTCTCCAAATAGTAATGTTCATTTTGCTTAAAAACAAATGTAACAGTAATACATTTATTTTGTAATTGTAAGTCCAGCAAATATTACAAATTTATTTTTTCCTGATTTATTCCTGTTTTAACTCCAGTCTTTCAGTAAAATGCAAAAACCAAAGGAAAACATTCCTTGATTTACAAACTCAAAAACTGTGCAATGATGTATGATATAGGATGACTTATTCTTCAACATGTTTCACATTATTACTTACCATTGGAAATGCAAAATAGGTTTTTAAAAACAATGCATCAAATGAAAAACACAACATTTATAGAATTTACAAATGTAAATAATATTATTTCCACAATGTTTGTCATACCTTTGAGAAATGATGCACAATGAGGGAAAGTGCATATTTTTTCATATCTTGGGCTTGCATGCGATCAGCAGCTTCTAAAATCTGAATCACATTTTCAAAAGTGATATTCATCTCCAAATTCTGTTTGCAGAAAGCTTGCAAGCGATTGTTTGTAAATCCATAGAAATATGGGGCAGAAAACAAGTACAAAGAATCTTCAGGAGGCATAGCCACATCAGCATGGTATATGTACCGTAATAAAGAATCAAAACTTTGTCGAGAAGGAACAACATCTCCTATCTGAATCTGAAAAATGAATTAAATAAACCTTCACAAACAATCTTTGACAAGTACAGTGATACTTCAAAATGGTGAAGATAATTTTGATGTCAGTGGTCATTTTGAGAGTCTAATCAGAATTAATAGCAATATTATATACCGTGTTTACCCAAATTTAAGACGAGGTTTCTTTCTAAATATACCATTTGAAAATTACAGGTTCGTCTCATATTTGGAGATTAAGAATAAGCAGTAACGATTTATAATTTTACACTGCCTTTCCATGCCATTGCCACTGAATTGCCATGTCAAAATATTGATAAAAATCATTCACAAATTTGCATTTTGCAAGAGATGGAAAAAAAGTCATTGATAGAAGTAAGAACCACAGAGAAAGATTAATGAAATATTTTCTTAGTAAAAACTTTGCACTGTTGAATGCTATTAAAGAATGTTTATGAACTGTTAAAGAATCAGAGATCACAAATAAGAGCACAAAAGGAAGAAAATTAGTAACACTGAAGGGAATACATTTTAGGTGGCATCAGGTGAAACACAAATGCAAATTCAATGCTCAAAATTTTAAGGGATACCTAAAAAGTTGGAGGACAACACAAACTGGGAGAAGGATTAAAATGAAAGAAACAATAATATATGTGAAGATGATTATATTGTGCTAATAATTAAAAACCATGATTATTTTACGAAGCAAGAAATTAGTGATTGTTCAGGTAATACTAAGATAAAACATTGTCACACAATTAAATAATTTGGAAATTTATTCTAACAATATAGATAGAATTAGTTAAAAACAAATATAAAAATGTCTTTAAAATTGGTGGTCATCTTATATTCAGAGACGACTTAATATTTGGGTAATTATGGTATATTGGATCAGCTCCTAATAATTCTTGAATTTCAAAGGCATAATAAATAAATTCAGCAGTACTTCTCACTCACCTGAACAACTTTATCTTCGGGCATGAAAGAACGGAATAAAGCTTCAAAATAAGAACAACGAGCAGCTAAAATGGCTTTATGAGCTGGAATTGACTGTCCATCTAACATTAATGTGAGATCACATAACTCAGATGCTTTCAGAAATGACTCCATGTCTTGCTCCAATGTCGTACCAACTGAAACATATTTTAGAGAGTTATTACTATATTTAAAGTTTAATTTGTTAAAGATCAAGTATAAATACAAAAGGGTTTAACAAAGCCTTTTAATGTAATATTCAACTACATATGCAAATATGGAAAAAATGTTTTTAAATTAAGCTAATTCTAAATGCTAATTAATAAGAAAGAACAAATCACAAAGAATATGGCAGACTGATAATAAAGAATTGTTTTCAACAAGTAGCAGTTTGTATACAAATATTAAAACATGGGTGTCATAACATTTTAATCATACACTATTTCAAATTTTCAAACTTACCGTTTCCATCAAAATGAGGCTCAGGTAAAGGACGAGCCCTTGGAACTTGTCTTAGGCGAATGATTTCCACCATCAGTGGCTGGGCTAAGGTTTCAAACTCACGGCTCATTACAATTGTCGTGTAATTAGTATCTTTCACAACAAATTTAAGACATAACTCCTTGATAAAATATAATTTGAGTCGTGCAGCATTTGTAAGAGCTTCTAAGACATTGCGGCAACATATTGTTGCTTCTAAGTACTGAACACACAGAAGTTCTAATCTACGCATATCAAACTGTGGATAAATTGTAAGAAAAAAAAAAATTAGCAACTTACATCACTATTCTTTGCTACTTCAATCTTAAAGTAGCGTATTTGCCAGGTTAGCAGTTTCAATATTTATTTTAAAAACACTATTTATCAAGAATATATGTAATATTTTGGTATTTAAGAACATCACATATTCAAACACTATTTTATTAAGAGGGAAAGAGAGGGGGAAAAGCAAACACATTTTATTCTGAATATAAAAAAAACAAACAAAAAAGCAACAAGGTCTTAAAATTAAGAGATCTCAAAAATGCAACAGCTTAAATGTACTGATTTAACCAACCTGAACTGCAAGTCTATAAACATCCATCATAAGAAGGACGATACGATTGCTAGTTGGGTCTTCAACTACAAACAAAGAAGCAGAATAAATACAATGAATGAGAGTCTGTGACAAAATATGAATACAGTAAAACCTGTCTATACTGGCAATGTTTGTGTCCAACATGTTCTCCCGTCTAGAACTGGTTTCCCATTTATTAAGGTTTGCGATAAAAACTGAAAATTCAGAAAACAAAAAACTTCATAAAATGTAAAAAAATTTTATTTTTTTCAATATTTGTAGGAACAGATGAATTTACCTGATGATTTAGGCTTCAGCTATTTGCCTTCCAAATATTACAACAACCATATAATTTATACCAAAAAATACTTTAACCACTCATTCTTTATTTTAACTTTCTCGCACTTACTAACACAAGAAGAGAAAGTATTGTAATCATGTAATGTAATTGTGCGCCGCAAAACGGCGAAATTTTCAACACAAAAACTCTTATAGCAGGTATGGAAAGGGTAAAAACTTATTGCGGGTTTACGCTAGCGCATAAACCGCTCAGTCAATTTTCTCCAAAACTAACATTCCCCATTCGCTTTGCTGATGTTGCGGACCCTGGAATTTGAAGCCATTATTTTAATTTTGGGAGGTACTTTACACGGGACATATTCAAAATTTTCCAAAAAAAAGTGTTTTAAATAGTGCAAAGGACATTTAAGAGAATGGTGCAGGTCTCATTTTTGTTGGCATCCCGGATTTTTTTTTTGAAAAAAAACAACAACACATTTTATTATGTATTTTTAAGATTGAAATTAACAAAAAATTACTAAAAATCCCCTCCAAATTTTTTCTTCAAATTTCCTCCACGTATGTAATAAGGAACGGTAAGACGTATGGCGCTGGTCTCATTTTTGGGTATTGCTTGTTCTTTCAAAAATTGCAAAAAGCTTTTCAAAAATACAAAACTGAAGATGGAGATTTTTGCTTCAGACAAAGTGTGATGTATAAAATTAGTTATTTAAATAAAGGACATGTACAATTGAAAAACAACAAAAAGAAACAGTAGTTTTTGTGTTATTTCTGGTTGAAATTAATGAAATATACAGGTTTCACACCAACTACTACTGAAAATGCTCATATTAATTCTATTTTTGCTTTCTTGCACTTATACTTTACTTCATTCTACAATTTGTCTTCTCAATGTGTTGATGTATGAGTACATAAAGTTGATGGTCTGCCGAGGGTATAATGGTTTTCATCATTCCTTCATACCGGAGGCAAATAATTCTAAAGAGCAGCATTATTTAAGTTATCATTCATAAAATTATAATATTGTCCAGTTTAAGATATCATACAACTGTGGAGTGCATGCAACACCACCAAGAAACTGTATATGTAGGTGATAGAATATGGTATAATAACATTGGTCTGCATCATTTCTGATATCTGTAATGTTTTATTTAGTTTTGAATCTGTTTTTGGTGCTGATTCGCAAAATCTGCAATCGTTATTTCTATCACGTTCTGTCACGTCAATCATCATTTAAGGTCAGTTTTTTCTCTAAAAGTAGATATATGTGTTTTTGACATTTGTAGTCTTTATTAAATTTTAATGCTAATACGATTTTTTTTTCAGACATTGTTTTAATTACTAGAGTTGTATAATACATGTTAAAGAAATATAAACTTAATCAATTAACATTAATATAAAATGCAAAAATGTTATAGTACAAATTACTGACGAGGGTGAAAAAAATTCCTGAAACAGTAATGTGCTTGACATTTTTATTTTAAGAGTTTATCTCACTATAATTGGGAATGCAAGGAGGTTACACTAAACATCCCTGCTTTCTTTGTTAGTCAGGCAGACTCCAAAAATTTATACAACAGGAGTGGCCATCTCAAAAAAGTTTTACACCCAATAGAAACAATATTATTGCCAACCTATTGATTGACCCACAAAAAATTTTGCTCCCACCACATAAAACTTGGGTAATGAAATATCTTGTTAAAACAATGAATAAACACAACCCAGCTTTCTTTATATAATGAAGACATTTCCACACAAAATTCAATGCAGGTATTTTTGATAGCCCCCAAATTAGAAGATTAATGAATCGTCCAAAGTTTGGAAAGACTATGAATGGAAAGGAAAGCTTGGCTTGATTTCACAGTCACTGGAAAACAATTTCTTGGAAAGGAAAGAAGTCATGAATATGAAGATATCATTCGAAGTCTCCTGAACAGCTTCAAGAATATGGGAGCTCACATTTTCTGGGTTTAGTTTCTGAGAATTATTTTCCAGATAATTCTGGGGATTCTAGTGAGGAACAAGGAGAAAAGTTCCACTATGATATCAGGACAATGTAAGAGATGTATCAAGGTCACTGGGATACAATGGTTCTTTTTTTGGTGGCCGAAAAGAGATGAACCAGAAGCCACATATAAACGAAAGGCGCTTAAGTCATCATTTTTATAAAATGAATTGTCTTATACAAGAAAACTTTAACATATGATAAAGGAAAAGCGAAATAGCTACATTTATTTCAATCATACACATCTATTTCTCATGAGGGATGTATACTGAAAGGAAGTACAAAAGTATTTATTTTTCCCACAATATTTGTGTTTTTAAATATAATTTTCTATTAACAAACATTGCGCTGAAACTATCTTGTGATTTATTCACTTAATACTTCCCTTAATGTAATATACTGTTGTTATGTCTGTTATCTAGTTATTGACCCTCTATAAACAATAAATGGTAAATGGGTCCTAATGGTCAAAATAGTATGCTGAATAGCCATAGGATCCACAGGGCAAAAACTTGACACAATTGAGGAAAACTAATATTATTTTCGAGTTCAGCGTGGTCAATTATTACCGTTGAAAAAATTTAGACACCAAAATTGTTTTTAAAAAATGCAGGCCAGTGTAATTTATCGTACACAATTTATTTTTGGAAGGTAATCGATTAACTCCAGAAGTAACATCCAAGTGAATAATTTGGAACATTTATTAATTTGAGCATTTCTTTCAGGGCTAGAGATCATTCTAATTTCTAAGATTTATCTTGATGGATACATGCACAGTGTTGCGGACTTTTCTTTCTTTAAAATTATAATATGCAAAATAAAAATGGGCAATTATACCACTTATACCACTTGTCTATCTATTGTCTACTTAGTTGCAATTTCTTTTTTGTATATTTTAATAAGAGACAAGCATTTGAGAGATTAAATTAGAAACATGGCACTTGAAAAAAAAAAAGTATTTGTATTCCGTGGTCACCACACTTCAACCCGCTTGTAGTAATTTCACCTAATATGACATCTCTGCATGGCACTTAAAAGCTCCAGTTTTTCGAATACGACAGAACAAAATATTTCAAGTTTATGATTAAATTAGAAATTATAAAAGAATTGAAGTCAGTGACATTCGTTATGTAGTTAACATCTGAATTTTTTTTCGAGTATTTAATTAGTTTAGTATTTCAAGAATGTAATGCTGCAGGACCAAGAAATTGTCAGATACTACGTTTTTATGAATAGTAACGAGACTAACATGAACATTATATTTTAAAATTAATTGTTTGAAATGATGAGAAAATAAAACATTTGTTTCAAATACATTCATAATGGGATATATAGACTGGCACTTATTTCTGGATGTTCTATTTATTTGTGATATTATACTTGCTTGTCTGTGTTATGTGCTGGAAATTAAAAAAATGTTTAACAGTTTAAAGTGTGCAACAGTAAACACTGAACCCAAAGCATGCATTATGGTAACCATGGAAGGATCACTCTTTGAGTTTCCTGTCACACAGGATTGTGAAGGTAAGACCCATTATAAATATAGTGGCTTTTGCACGAGTAGCATGGGAAAAATGATGTTACAACCAGGATATCCGAGAAAACAAATGTACGACAACAGTTCTGATTGCCTTGTGATTTGATGTCATCACACTTACAAGTCAATGTTTAATTTTAAAACAATATTTGTTTTCCTTCTTATCCAGAATTTTTAATACAATTGTTCTAAAAATTCCTTTCCGTTTCTGTGTTAGGCAGGTTTCTGGCTTATCCAGTGTACTTTGCATTTAAAAATAGCCCATTCTGAAACTTTTTTCAGGTGCAGGTTTCTGCCTTAGGTTTTATTACTTCAATGTCCATAGCACACTACTGTTCTGTACCAACTGAACAACAGTAAAAGTTAAGAACCACTGAATGCAAAGAAAATGTTACAAGAACTGTGGAAAGATCACTCTTCATGTCTTCCCTTCCTTCATAGGGGTTTGTAAAGGTAAGTGCTATTACAAATAAAATTGGCTATTAAGGCTATTAAATTGGCTGGTAAGTGCTATTAAAAATAACAGTGGCTTTTGCATGAGTAGCATGGGAAATATGATGTTTGGTCAAGGGTAGCTGAGAAATGGATGAGCACAGCTCTGAATGTCTTTTGGTACAATGTCAACACACTTACAAATCAATGTTTAATTTGAAAACAATATTTGTTTTCTGTCGTACCTAGAATTTTTAATACTGTCATACTAAAAATTCCTTTCTGTTTCCGCGTAAGGCAAGTTTCCAGTTTATCCAGAGTACTTTGCATTGGAAAATAGTCCATTCACAGATTTTTCCGAAATCAGTTTTTGCCTTAGACAGGTTTTACTGTATGTGTTTTGATGTACATTACTGTAGAACTTTGTGAGAGCACTTACTTCTTTTGGTAGGATCTATTCGATCTGTGTAAATGTAATTGAGAACCATCTCAAATGCTTCAGGCACAGCATCACCTAAACGTACTTCTGGAAGAGGCACCTCTTTAAATGCCACTTTTGTTGTTCCAAAAACCTAGAAAAGACATCATTCAATATTTTCAAAACAACTCTAATAATTACTGTACAATGACATAATGAAAAATGATATTTTCAACATAATGGTCCTAATATTAAATCATTCTTGTTGTCTTTGTTACTGACACAGAGAATTAGACACAAAAAAAAGCACTTAATAACTATGGAGTAAGATACTGAGAAAGGTATTTCTTGTTTTTGTGTTTATGTTTTTATCCCTTAGAGAGAAAGTGACATCTTGAATAGGGTTCGTTTTAATTTCTTTTCCGCATTACAAAAAGGACAATCTTTATAATGAGGCTTCTTTAATGCAAAGATATTATCTCACAGAAAATAATTATCAGGGTTTTTACTGAATATATTTCTTTGTGATAATCCTTTTACCATTATGACTTTAATCCTTTAAATACTTAAAACATTAGGAATCTCAAAGGTTTGGGAAATGTTCATCATACATGTGATGAATATTTCCACAAAGAATACTTTTAAAGCCAGTTGGACGAACATGACAAAGTCTTGATATCTTTTACATAATGGATAGACAAAACAGTTGTAGAAAGGCTTGGTTTCTATGCCATATCATGACATAAGTTCCAAGAAACACAATCCATAATTTTTGCACAAATACGTTTCATATATCAAGGAATAACCAACTGTGTGAAATACATAACTAGATTGCTGCCAAATGATATTTTTTTGGGATGATGGTATCCCATCCAATTTGATTTTCATAAGTGAATCAGTACAAAACTTAAAAACAACAATAACAAAAACATTTATTTCACATTCCATATACCCTAAAAACTATCATGGTTTCTAAGCCCATTTTTTGAGGTTGCAAACATTTGTGTTCACAAATATGCACAGCAATTTCAAATGTACTGAAAATATCTTTGAAGAGAAAAGAAAATATTTTTTTTATTTTATTTTATTTTATTTTATTTTATTTTATTTTTTTTTTTTATTTTTTTTTTTTTAACAAAATGCTAACCAAAACAGAAATGACTATTTCACAATGAATCGTTAAACCTGAAATACACATGGCATACAACTGAATGAATTTTTTACCCTCAAAATAAGCAATTTTATGAAAAAAACAATTTTAAAAGTAATTGTGCATCACACAATTGGCCCTTAATACTATGTATGCCCAGTCTAATCAGAATGTGCATTATATTGTTATGAAGATGTTACTGTGTTATTATTATTAAATATATATGAAATTCATTTATAATGCTTAGTTCAAAAATATTTTTAATACAAAAGAATATAACTGATTTTGGAACATTAGACATCATGTACAATACAATTAATAAAGAATGTTCACAAACTGGAGCCAAATATAATGTTAAAAAATTTACCAAGCAACATTCCAATTGCAAACACTGAATTTTCTATTTATTATCTCTTAAAACTTTTAGAAACACTGTTCTCGAAGTTTGAAAACCCTAATAATGACACTGCTAACGTCATCATTTAAAAACTTTTTTTTGTTGTATATTTACACCAAATTTTTCCACTGTTTTACTTTGAATCAAAATACCTTTTCAAGATGTCTATCTCTAGCATCCAAAGCTTGTTTAATACGTGTTCTGAGCCATTGAGACCTTGCAGCAACTATGGCAACATGAGCTGATATTCTAGCCTCTTCCAGGCCTACAACAAACTGTACATCACAGAAGAGCCTTCTATCTAAGATACGTCCCAAGTCTTCATGAAGAGTGCATTTTGGGTAACACGAAAACTGAAACAAAAGTTCAAAAAGCAATTAGGAAAATCCTAAGCATAGAATTCCAACTCCATTCCCACAATAACTATAATACATTATACTTGAAACAATTTTCAAACAATTATCTTGTACGCTACATAAACATGCCTTGTACGCAACATATGCTACAAACTTTTATTCATTTAATTTTTATCCAATGGGTTCCTACATCTACAAGAAGATTTAGTAGTTAAAAATGCAAAAGGAATTTAAGCTTTTAAAGAACAATGTCAAGTAAATTTAACTCAACTCACCTGAAAGCGATACATCTCTCCAGACCGCAAATTATTGTCAACAGTTCCACCAAAGACGAACATTGCATCACCGACAACAGCTGCCGCGTGGAAAAGTCGACCCGATGGAACATTTGAGTCAGCAGCAGGGGGAATGACACTCCACGTCTGTTGATCAAGGTCGAAACAGTGCAGATCGTTTGGAAGAGTTGAGTCCGCCACGCCGCCAAATACATACAGATGTCGGTCAAATGCCACCATTGTGTGACCGTAGCGGCGGGCAGGTGGAGGTGGGGCACCACGCAGAATGTGTTCTGTTGAGATGCGTGTCCAACTGCAAAATTCAAATCAAGAAACACTCACTTTAAACGATATTTTATTCAAATAAACTTAATGTAATGCTACATTTTGAGTCTTCATATATGTTGAACATTTCCATTACATCATCAGCACATAGTAATACTTTAAAAAATTAATACTTCAAAAAAATGCACTTTACACTTGATACATTATTTTCTCTCATTTATTATGAATGAATGTAAACAACTTGGTAGAAAAATGGGATATCCTTTACATGATGCAGCGCATTGCATCTGCCTTTTGTCTTGATACCAACTGGCGAACAAATCATGCCGTTCTGCACCATGCAACTACCAACTTATGGAAACTTACAGAAGATTTGTATTCATGGGAAAATAACCTAACCACGGATGAATATAGTAGGGGTGAATCCACAGGGAGAGAAATTCCCCCCACTACCATTTTTCAGTAACTATTAATTTTAACTTATCACTAAGCATTCAAGCAAAAATAGTCAGATAATCATTAAAACAAAATTGTATCACAGCATGAGCTAGTACAGGCTATGAAAGTTTACAAAATCTCAAATATGAAACTATCTCTCCAAAATTCCTGTCAGGATACGCCCCTGAATATGACCTTGTAATATAATGTAATCTTCTCTAACCTAAAGCAATGAAGGAAAATATTGCAGGCTGTGTACAAAACCGTTAAAAATTTTAAGAACACTTTAGTTACAAAAATCACAAGCCTCAAACTGCAACCAGAAACAGGGAAAGATCTCTACCCATTCTTCTGCAATCTTTTTGCCTCAAATATTCCATGAGATAGATGTCCAAATCATTTTGACATAAACTATCACGTGAGAGACAATGATGTACGGGATGCTGTCGGCTTTCAATAGTCTTTCCTCTGTTCCCTGTCTCCAAACATCTTTGCTCTGTTCCCAGTTGCAGGTAATAATGCTCCACAATCCGCACATGGCACTTGAGTGGGCATGAGACAATGTTCAGGACACCACTGTATACTGACTGCTTCATTTCCCACAATATTTGACAAAGTCATCTAATTCATGTTTGAACGAGAAACAACAATGAAAATTACAAACACCTACTTAGGTTTCAAAGGTTGACACAACAAACTAAGAATATGTACATTTGTTGTTTTGGCAAGCCTATAGAGACATATGAAAGACGAAATCTGCTATCCCCTCAACATGTAAAGAACAGCTGAAAAAGGTTTTAAAAATCAGCAAATGTATCAATTAAAACACACTATTTTTAAAATAAATTCAATCATTCAATTTGGAGAAAAAACACTGACTGATTTTCACAAAAAAAAAAAAAAAAAAGAAGAAGAAAAGAAAAAACACAGAGAACAGAAAATTATATTTCAAAAGGGGAAAGACGAGCCTAGACAAAAAACAAAGGATCTCTGAATGTCCTCCATGGAATGGCTGGATACTGGACAAAAGAAAACCATACAATATGGAATTATTAAATAAAAAGCATTTCAGGACAAATGGAAATTAAACTGCAAAAACTGAATTATATTGAACAAGTTAAATATACATTTTTGTACTTGTATGTTCAACACTGTAATTGGAAAAATTAAATGAAGGCTATTGAAACTGAAAAATGTCAACTCTATATGCAAAGTACAGAAAATTTACAATGTTAAAATGTGCTAATGATAAACAAATTATTAGAAAAACTGCTTTGAGAAGAAATTCCAGATAATAGTTGTTCACATGCTAGGTACATCTACTATTCCTGTTTAAGTATCTCATCATATTATATTCAAGTTTATTTCTACTAATAAGACATGCTATTAAAGATATTATAAGAATCTTGTTTACAGAAGTAGAACAAAGTGAATAGGTCATTTTCCAAATCTAAATTCACGAATGACCTCATAATGTAGAGTAAGCAAACAGTGATTACATGAAAGAAAAAAAACTTGTAAATACTACAGTAAAGCCAATTTTAAATTCAAGAAGAAACTAGGATATCTCAAAATCAATATTTTTTTAATCGTATTTTTTAAAACTTAAATCTGAGTAGTTTAAAATTTAAATTGGATTTAAATCCTATGATATGATGTGTATTAAGTATTTGTTAGTTTTTATTGTTCTAGTGTATTATTCTACGCAAGTGATTTCTTTTTATTACTCCAATACCCAAGGGTTGGGGCAGAAGTCATGGCAACAACCTCTTTTTAGAAATATTATCAGATCACACAATTTGCTACATTTCCATATTATTAACAACAACATTTTTATATATGTTTCATATTTATTAGTTCTTTGAAATAAACATAAAGTAAATGTTTATTTTAATAATTTGTAAAATCTTATTTAAATCAGTGAATTTAATAAAAATATCTTTTGTTTTAATGGTGATTTAAATCATTAAAACCTAGTACCAAACATAAGTACACAAAAACTAATCCTTGTTTAACTGGCAGCACACATTCATTTACACATCAAACATGCACAAAATGAAAGAAACAAAGACAAAATACAAACTACAAAATCAGAGAAAATTTGCATGAAGCAAAGATTTAGAATATTTCTGAAGTATGTGTGCAGAAATAGGATACCATTTTCAAAAGTTGTAAACTAGAAATGAGCCTTAGGATATCCAACAGCTTGCATGATCATCTTTAGTGCACATGATTCTGCATAAGATACCAAGAGATGCTTTTATGTTGTTGACCTGGTAATGACAGTACTCGGGAAAATATTACAATTCTATTGTAATAAAATTGTTTCAAAAAATTTAGAAGCATGATCATGTGAATGAATCCAAAATGATATCGTGATCATTACTGCTTAAAGAACACTGTTGCCAAAAAGAAGCTTTAAATACAATATTATTTATTAGAACACAAAAAAATTAAACAAACTATAATATCGCTAAGATTGTCTCTACCTAAATATACTGAAAACAACAGGGCAAATCCAGTCATAGCAATACAGAATTCTATTTAGAACATTTTACAATTAAAAAATGTGGCTCCCCATTCAACTCCATTGGTACAAATTGGAAATGATATCCTATCTCTTCAAAGTACTGACTTACTATCTCATAAAACTCATACCATCTATCTTTGAAGTGAAACTGGAAAAGGTTGTTGGTTATTTTGGCACCACTCTGGCCACTGAAGACAAACATGCATTCACGAGCCACAGCCACAGGGAAATTGCAGCATGTGGGAGGGCAGTCGCCCAACTGGTGGACCTCTTCCCATGCCTTGCTGTCCCCCTGCACATGGGAAGGTCTCTTGCAATGCATGGTGGACATATTAAAAATAACATTGAAGTCAAGCTCACGCAAATGAAATCAGGAAAGGGAAAAACACAAAACATGCTTTTATTAAGAGTTTCAATATTTGAGAAAAAGTTAATACCTTACTAAATATAAATATTACTTTAAACACACAAGATTAGGACTGACATTACTAATATTAACTTTTTAAAATTATAACAACATATATCAACACTCTGTTACTCCAAAGACAGAAATTAATTATTTTCAATTTTCAAAGCAAAATATTTATTATAATAATGAAAATAATATATATGAAATTAGAAAACATGAAAATTCAAACAAACAAATTACAAAACCACTGAGTAAAAAAGCACAATTCTCAAAAGTAGCAGACTAAACAGGAAATTGTACAAATGTTATTAGTTCAATGACCAAAAACCCACCGAGAGTGTGACAGTTGAGAGAAAAAAAGCTACATTTACAGTTCAGAATAATTCACTGTTTAAAATCTCTAGTCTACTGTCTTTACTATCCACAAAAGTAAAAAATTACAATTTGAGTTCTTTAGAATATATAAAATCATAAGAATAATAGTCAGATGTAAAAATTGTAAGAATTTCTAGAAAAGAATAAAGTTTCTCATCAACTTACAGTAAGAGAGATGGTCCACATATCATTAAGACGAGCATTGCCATCATAACCAGCAAAGATCCACAGTTTCCCATCATATACTGCAGCACCATGAGCAGATCGAGGTACTGGTGTCCTATAAAAATATTGCATTGCAATTTGCATCTAGGGATATCTTGACATTTGGCTTTCACGGCCAAGTCAATAACAATGATTATTTCTGGGCTGATAGGCCACGGTCCATTTGGCATGATTCAATCAACACTAACTGGACCATAACTTATAAGCCTGGAAATTATTGATATATAAAAGAAATTAACAGCAGAATAATTTGAAACATCCAAAACAGTAATTTTTCTATTATGATCTAATCCAAATATGAAGTATAAAAAATACAGTGAAACAAAGTATGTGCCAACATGTACCTGCCAAAAAACTTCCATTCAATCCACTGGCCACTTCCAAAGCGATACTCAAAAAGATCATTTTTATTTGTAAGATTAGAATTAGAGTGAATGTCTCCAGTATATCCTCCAAAAACAAACATGGAACTCTCATGAACCTGCATTAAAAAAAAAAGAAGACATTAACAATGAATTTTAACTTTTATCATTAACAAAGATTACTTGAATTTGACAAAACATATCCAAAAATGGAACCCTGTGGAACAGT